>VWZK01013495.1:5234-272427 GCA_013396935.1 Baryphthengus martii | reverse complement strand
TTTTTTTTTTTTTTTTGCTAGTACTTTTAATTGATCTGGTGTTGGTCAGACTCAGAAAGCTGCAGAGAATTTGTAGTGCTGCACAACAGCTGGGGAGCAGGAGACGGCAATTAATGTTTTCCTAGTCCCTCCCTCGCAAACCCCTATGTGCTACAACAGAACACAATACAATGATGAGATGATAGCATGCCTGCACCTCCTGTAAGTGAGCCAAGGTCAAAGAGACCTTACTGAAATAAAGGTTTTTGACTACATTGAAAGAAAAAGAAATGCTGTTAGGTCATTCTGATACTTGAAAATCCATTTCTTTTTTTCCATGTAAATTATAAGTCCACCTGAAAAGTGAGAAATTTCACTTTAGAGTAAATATTTTTTTATTAAAATGCTAGATTTTTTTTTTTTTTTTTGTGAGAAATAAGATTTCCAACTTGAAGCAGCCTGGATCCTGAGATTTCATCCTGAAATTTGGTAGGATGGAAACAAAAATTGTGCAGGATTAACTGTTTACCATTTTATTCATACACTTAACCCTACACAGACTCAATTCCTGCAGCACTGTGTAAGGAGGGAGGCTCACAGTCCAGTTTCTGAGAACTCACCAGTGGCTATGGAGTGGCCAGGCTCTGCTTGGGCTTTCTGCCTGCCACCTCCCTGTGACAAGTGGAACCTGAGTAAAAAAGCTTATCCTAAACTTGTGCATTGTATTCAAATGCAAACTGGAAGTTTAATTTTGCTATAGAACAAATCCTGCTCACTTCTTCTAGTGGTGAATTTTTCTGCCGTCACCATCAGAGAAAGTCCTCCTCACCACTAGAAGATGAGTTTTTGAAAGCAATTAAAGCAAGCTTAATGATGTTTGACTCTAAATCTGACTCTAAACCTATAAAACTCCACTTGCTCTCCCTTCTCCCCTCCGATGGAAAAGTGGAAAGATGGAAACTTTCAGGATGTCTTAGGATGTCTTAGCTGTAGACAATAAAACATTTTTCAAAAACACATTAGCAGTGTCAAAAACCACCTTTGAGATGAGTAACATCTTTTAAAGCAATGGGCTAAATCAAACCAAAACCTTTGCTGACACTTTGATTGCATTTGTGTTAGTCGGCATAATGAAAAATTAACTTTACACATAAAAAATTTATTGTAGCTTCCTTTATTGCCTAGGAAGGAAAGTTTACTGTAGCTAACTGAACCATGCTTCTTCATATGTTGTCATTGTATACACTTTATTATTGTAACTTATGGGGATGTTTGCAAGCAAAGGAGTGTTATTTATTCTGCAGTACTCCCACTTGCTCACTCGTTACACTCATCATGGCTCTATGTAATAAACTTCATAATATCACACATTAATGGGATTATTTAAACTATAACTACTACAAGTTAATGTGCAAATGCCTTGCAGTTTTCCCTTGTTTACTCGCAATTTTGAAATAATGTTCAGAACGTGCTCTGAGTCTGGGAAGAATCACACACTTTAGTGTAATAATGTATGGGGAAGTGTACAATTATTTAATAAATATAAAAGAAGTGACATTAATGTCTGTATATCATTGGGTGTGTTCATTCATTAAAATGATTGGTTGATACTTATTTGTGGCAGATAAAACATATTTAGTACTATTTTGTGTAAACTGCTCTGACAAATACTTACCCAAACCAGTGCAAACTTTGGAAACAGAATATTGTTGAAGTTTCCCTTGTTTTCCTAAGAGTTAGTAAAAATGAGATGTAGCCCAACTGCAGTTACCCAAAGGCAAGAACTCTGATGATTGACTTTATTATTGCTTATTATGCATTTTCTTTTGCATGTAAATGGGATCTGTACATCTATAAATATCCTACATCCTTTCTGCTTGAAGGCTCTTTTGAAACAAAAGTTTGATAACTTAGGAAGTAATTCCTAAGAAACTAAATTTTGTAAGAAACTATTATTTTCTGCTTGGCTTAAAAGTACCCCGAATATTTTTTCCTTTGTTCTTGAAATCAGAATGTGCATGCGTGATCAATAATGTAGGAAGTACCTGTGTACTGAAAGCACACAGATTTTCTACTGCCCAAAAGTAATCAAACTTCTCACGATAACATGACTTTGTGCTGAAATTGTTAAATGTCAACCTGATTTTCAGGTGATAATTATTTTAATTCATGAGTTTCACACATCATAACTGTTATTTAAATAATTTTTTAGTCATCTAACAGAGTACAAACACTGTGTATTAAAAAGTTGATCTGTTGACATTACATCACTTTCAAAAACAGATGTTCCCATTATTCAAAATAAGCCATTGATTTTTCAGAGTACTTCCTGATCCTCCTGAGAATGACAGCTATTGATGAGGAAACCTCTTGGTAAAAGCCGGTGATGTAAATGTGGAATGTTATTTTACGTGATAGATGATAGCTATTAATTTGTGAAGAGTTGTGTGTGCTTTAGTGCATATACCTGTAAGTCAAAAGTCCAACATCAGAACAGCTCAAGCCTAAGTAAAGAAAGAACTGGGTGGAGGGAATACCTAGTGCACCCTGAAGGTCAATTACTCTCAATTTTACTTGAGCTATTCCTAGCTTGCTTTCTACCACCCTGCTTCAGATTTGGGTCTCTCCCGTCTTTCATTATAACAAATAAAAGGACAAGATCTTCTGTTTTGAAATGACCCTGAAAAGTTCAGACCAAATCCCCTTTAAATTCCATTATCTGAAATGCAGAAACCGTCTATGAAATGCTGCCAAGCATTGCCATAGCAACATGATGTCACTCGGTGACAGAACAAGCATCATAGCATTTAGCTGAGACCGTGTTGCTTCCTCCATGAGCAAAAAGGTGATTTTGAAATCGGGGGCCCAGCTAGGCAAGGAAACAACTGCAATCTAAACAGTTCCACTGATCTTTGATGGGGAGAGAAACTACCTTCACTTCTTGCCTCTGAACACGGGGCAGGGTCTAAATCCCGTGGGCAGGAGACGTGTGTTATCGAGAAGGGAGAGCGAATGGAGGATAAACTGTTATCAGTCAGTATATGCCTTAAAGGCAAGAGAGAAAGGAAGGAGCTAGGAGCCCAGCTCTGCAGATGGGCTGGTCACCAGGAGTCACAGATAAGGCCACATAGCTTCTGCTCGGGGACTCAGCCTGGGCAATGCGAGTGTGGCTCACCTGTCACACTGCACACAGATGGTATTTCACCGTATTTAGCTATCCACATGCAATTCTGATGTGCTTTAGATGCCAACTTGTGCTTTCCCTTTGGGTGCCTGGTGGATTTTAAATTGAGCTTTAAACTTGTGAGGGTGAATCCCTTTTACGTGGGTGCACTGCTTCATTGTTATGGGCCTCGGCCAAGAAAACCTCCCAGACAACATGACTTTCCTCCAAGCTTTTAGTAACCTTTGGAGCAAGACAGTGCAGAAATTGCCCACAGAATCTGCTGCAGGATGAGGAAAAATAAGATATTTTGGTGCACACTGGATATGAATAAAACAGGAAAGGAGATACTGGAAGTCTAGGTAATTAGAAATCCCACATACAAGCAATTGCAGTATACTCTGGAGAAGTGTAACCGTAGTACACATACTTTTTCCTTTCTTTTTCCCAGGTTTTACTTGCTGCTTTAGTACCTCCAAATCCTGGAATCGAAATTGACGGCTCAGAGGTGAAAAGACCCAAACCTGTGCTATGCTGCACTGAGGATCTTTTGCAAGTGTGCACATCAAAGTTCTCACTAGTTTTAATCTGAGTTCACAGTCCTTGAGGCATCAGTGAAACTAACACCTCATAATGAAACCCAGGCAAAACTGCAAGACAAATGTGATTTCAATATTTACAGCAAATCTTAAGCACATTTCAAAGCTGTGAGCTAGCTCGACTTTGTTAGGTTTTATTTGGATTTACACTGAGAACACTTGAAAAGTTATAATTGAGATACTAATTTCTTCCATTTTCTTCCAAATAAGATCGATTTCTCCACATCAGTTGTAGCATAAATCAGACAATATTTCGAAAGGAAATGTAAAAATCACAGAATCACAGAATGGTAGGGGTTGGAAGGGAACTCTGGAAATCATCTAGTCCAACCCCTCTGTCAAAGATGGTTCACCAAGAGCAGATTGCACAGGTACACATCCAGACGGATTTTTAAAGTCTCCAGAGAAGGAGGCTCGACAGCCTCTCTGAGCAGCCTGTTCCAGGCTCTGTTAGGCTCACGGTAAAGAAGTTTTCCCTCATGTTGAGGTGGAACTTTCTGTCTTGCAGTTTGTGGCTATTGCCCCTTGTCTTATCACAGGGCAACAATGAAGAGCGTCTGGCCCCATCCTCTTGACACTCACCCTTCAGATATTTATAAGCATTGATCAGATCCCCTCTCAGTCTTCTCTTCTCCAGGCTAAACAGGTATTTGACCCCATCCAGTTCATGCCAGGCATGTGTTAACTGTTTAGCTGCAGTCATATTTCACAAGATTGTTGAGTTAAGATTGCATGAATTATACACGATTTATAAAATGATTATTTAATCAGTGGAAAATTAAGTTCATAGATGTTTTCTAAATCTGAACTAGGACATTCATCAGCAGAACTGCTAAATTTTTAATCAAGTCTGCTGTGCTTGATGTAGTTATCATTCTAAATTTCCCTCTCTCTGCTGGTCCTCTTATTGCAATATATATCTTAGCATTATCCTTTCTCCTTGTTAATTGATTTTTTTTCAGCTCAGATGTAAGGCAGAAAGACATGTCAATCAGTATTTTCATCAAAGGACAGTCTTACTTACTTTTAACAGAAGTAATGCTTTAAATATTAGGATAAATGGTTTCAAACGCTGTCTAAAGTTCTTCCATTCCTTTGAACCATCAAATACTTAGAGGCACCTTTTAACAGTAAACTTGTGGCAGAGGTATAAAGATTTTTTGAAGATGAGGAACAATTTGAACCATTCTGGCCTGGATTTATTTTGGGATTTGATTGCTTAACTCATTTCTGGAAAAGGTCTAGATGAGAATCAGCAATGAGCAATACAGTTTCTCCAGGTATTTAACCACCTCCCACCCCATGTAAGAATTGAGTTGCAAACCCAGTTTTTCCGGTTCTATAAAAATCCTTGGGAACTCTCTTTCATTAAAATCACGAGAAAAATATTTCCAAAGATGAGAAAAGGTCCAGAGGATTTACCCTGGGAATAATCTGAAAGTCCAGATGCTATGGCTTGTTAGAGCCATGCCAGGTGGAGAGAGAGTGTAATGCCTTCTCAGGCCTGGTTTCTCACATCCCACTGAGCAAGCTTTTCAGCAAGGACAGTACCAGAAGATGGGAAGCCTTTTCTGGTAGAGATAGACATCCATTTCATCTCCTCAGTTTGTATATGTGACCTAATCTGTTCCTAAAGGAGTTTGAGACGCATGTTGGAAGCCAAGAAATCCTGTCTATACCCACCTGAACAAACGCTTACCAGATCTCCCTGTAAGCACTGTCTGCACAAGCATGTTATAAAGCTCGCTATGCAATTTTAAGCATCCTAAATTTGCTCATTATGAGAATAGGATTCACTCTTGCTTGGGACTTCAACCTATTACTTATTACTTCTGAATGGTATGACTTGACATACTAAGACTGCAGTCTAAAGCTCAGAGTCATTTCTTCAGGAGAGCCAGGCCTTGAATCTGGCAGTCAAGTTTAATGTAAACTAGACATTTTTACATATGAGCATAATGTAAATAAAACCCTCCCAATTTACCACATGGCAAAATTTTTTGAATGTTTGGCTTCAAAATTTATCCAAGATTGGTTACAAGCCTGTATACTGTCAGTCATCCTAAAGGACAGTAGAAATTGAATGCAGATGATAGAAATTGGATCTAAAATATGGTATAAGATAAATATACATCTTATGTATCAGGAGATGGAGAGTACTATAAATATATGCCTATACATATAATAATGTTATTTATAGTGAAGACTTTGATGGTTTTTTTGATGTTCACCGTGATAAAAGAAATTAATACATTGACATGATCTAAAATACAGAGTCAGCTCTATAGGTTCTGTAACAGAAAGTGGCATTATCCAAAAAGAATGGAAAAATATTCTTTAAAGTTCTAAAACATTCTTTAACTGAGAAATGAGCCTACCTCTTCACAGGGTTGTCTGGAGTTTCCCTGTGCAGTCTGAAAGTGCCTGTGTGAAACTTGCCTGAGTGTCTATTATTTCCAGAGCAATTTAAGAGCTGGGTATTTGGGCTAGAATTCTGCAAAGTCACATGAAAACTACGAACAAGCATGCTAACTACTGGATTTACACACTTGCTTGGCCCACCCCACCAGGCTTTGCTGTCCATGTGTCAGATGCAGACACGTTTCTTCTGGATGGAAGGTATCCCACTTGTCATCAAGATGCTCCTTGAACATGTTCTGGCTATACCTATGCCCACACACAGTTCCCTTCAGCAGTAAGCCTGGACCCCAGGAGGATGGTGAGCAACAAGAACAGAGCCGGGCATGGACAGCACATGGACAGCAGACTGAATTCAGGTAGACTCAATTTACATCACGTAGCATCGAATAGGAGTAGGACGTGGATGACTCAGACGAGAAATAATGTGCAATTTAATAGTCTCATATCTGAATTACTCTCCTAGAAATGTTGCTAAAAACCCATCAAAAACTGGAAGCTTTTTCACAGGCACCTTCATCCCCTAGATTCTCACATACTGAGAATCACCTTGGTCTTCTGAGGAGCAAGTGCAGGGGCCATTCACTGTCTGCAAGTAAGAACAGGTGAGGTGTAAGTTCCTGTATTCCCCATGGGTTGTTAAGCAGGTTTTACAGGAGTCTCACTGTGTTAGCTCTTGCATTACATTTCTCCTCATGCTGAATTGTACTTGAAGAGCCAGGTATGTAACAAGTCTAATACTCTGAGGTGCCCGAGTCCTCTGTTGGCTCTGGCTCCCAACAATTTGGGCTGCCTAATGCCTACATTTCCTCTCACTATTGATGGTGCAAACTCAAGTATGTCTCACACCAACACCACGTGAGGCTGTGGTTCTGGTGATGTGCTGTGTATTTATATATGCGTGTACTTGCAGAGAGCCTGGGTGAACAGAGACAGCTGCTACTATGTCATTGTCACGGCAGAAAAGCACTAGCTGCTTAGAAAAACAAGTATGTTCACATCCACTGCTTCCTTAGTTCTGCGTTTCAGATGTCTTCACCCTCTGCTGAGAAATTTTATATTGTGAAACCACGTTTTTAGTTAAATATTAAGTTTAAACACACTTCCTCTGTCATTATCCTGCATTCTAGATATGTGGAATAACAAAAAAACCTCAACAACCTAAACCACACAGTTAGAGCACGGAACTGGCCTCAGGGTAGTGCCTGGGGCTCCCAGTGGTGGCAGGTGCCCAGAGAGGCTTTGGGAATATGCTGGGAACCTGTGGCTCTATGGGACACTGTTGTGTGTCAGGGATGGGGCCTCAGAAGACTCTGCTCAGGTGTCTCTTGCTCTTTCACAGGGCACAGAGCAGCCAGGCACTGGGCCGCAGGGTGACTTGGCCAGGATGGGCCTCATGCTGCCTCCAGCCAGGGCCTGCGGCCTCTTTAGACCTGCGAACAGCAGCACCCGGACGCTCTCCTGGGACAGCCCGTGGCTGGCATCCGTGCAGTGATCACAGACCCTGCCCTTGATCCCTGACACCGCCCTCACACTCCTTCCTATCGACCCCCAGCTCCAGGTGGCTCCTGCCTTGCTGCCCCCTGCCACATGTTACCTCTTCTCCCACTGAGCCGTACTAAGCCCCTTTTTCTCCCACCAACTCCAGGCCACGGCTGCAGCAGTTGTGATCTTCCTGGCTGTGTTGGCCGCCCAGGCAGTGCTGAAGTGAAAGACCATAAAAATGGTCTGTTAGTGTGGACACTAAAATTGTCCACCCGCTGTATCAACTGAATATTTACAAGTCCATGGGGCTAATGGGGTTCATCTTAGAGTACTGAAGAAACTACTGGATGTTATGGCAGGATCCCTCTTGATTATCTGCCTACCAAAAGTCTTGGGAGTCTGGGGAGATCTCTGTGGATTGGAAACTAGCCAATCTTATTCCAATTTACAAAAAGGGCATGAAGTAAGACCCAGAAAACTATAGACCTGTTAGTCTAACTTCAGTTCCCAGAAAAACTATGGAGAAGATCATACTGGGTACTATTTAAAGGTATTTAAAGCATAATCCAATCATCAGGCACTGTCAACATGGGTTCACAAAGTCCTGTTTAACTACCTTGATAACTGTGAGATGATTGGGTTCACCATGTACTGGGTGAAGAACTAGGTAAAGAGCAGAGCTTGAAGTGTTTTAGTGAATGGGGTAACATCTGGATGGTGACTGGTCACCAGCAGTGTGCCTCAGGGTTCAATTCTAGGGCTAGTTCTCTTCAATACATCTATCAATGACCTGGATGCAAGAGTTGAACGCACCATTAACAAGTTTGCTGACAATACCAAACAGGGAGATGCTGTTGACTCTTTTGAGGGATAAGGTGCCTTGTAGAATGATCTAGACAGACTGGAGCATTGGGCACTGATTCATGGGATGAAATTTAACAAGTTCAAATGCTTGATTTTGCACCTGAGATGNGAGGGATAAGGTGCCTTGTAGAATGATCTATGATCTAGACAGACTGGAGCCTGAGATCGAGCAATGACAGACAGAAGTATAAATTGGGAGAGGAATGGCTGGAGAGCGGCCCTGCAGAAAGACACCAGGGTGGGCCGGTCAACAGCGGGTTCAATACTAGTCAACCATGTGCCCTGGTAGCCAAGAGGGCAAATTGCATCCTGGGGTGCATCAAACACAGTATAACCAGCTGGTCAAAACAAGTGATTTTCCTGCTGTAACCAGCATTGGTGAGTGCAGCCTCACCTGGAGTAGTGTGCAGTTCTGGGCTTCACAATCTCAGAGGGATGATCAGGTAGTGGAATGCATCCAGAGGAGGCCAAAAATCCAGTTAAAGGGTTGGAAGGAGCAGCTAAGAGCTCTGGGTTTGTCTAATTTGGAGAAAAGGGAGCTGAGAGGTGACCATATGGCTCTCTATAGCTTCCTGAGAAGAGCAAGTGGAAAGGGAGGTGCTGATCTCTTCTCCCTGGTATCCAGTGATAGGATGTGTGGGAATGCTTCAAAGATGCACCAGAGGAGATTGGATATTAGGAAGCATTGTTTTACAGAGACGGTGGTCAAACACTGGAAGAGGATTCCTAGAGAGAGGGTTGATGCCCCAAGACTGTGTTTAAGAGGCATTTAAGAGGCATTAAGAGGCCCTTAATAACATACTTTAACTTTTGATCAGCCCTGAAGTGGTCAGGTAGTTGGACTAGATGGTTGGTTTGGGTCCCTTCCAACTATATCTCCTCTCCTTTCTATTCTATTCTATTCTATTCTATTCTATTCTATTCTATTCTATTCTATTCTATTCTATTCTATTCTATTCTATTCTATTGTTCTGTGCATAGCTAATATAAGGGGGCAACAGAAATTACAATAGCAGTTTAGAATTTCTGAGCTGCACAGTATGTTTGAGTAGAAACAAGGGATATTCTGGAAGGTAAAGATGCTGTGATGCATGTAAATTTGCTCTGAGCTTCCATTCAGATGCTCTGTGCTCCTCAAGTTCTTGCATTTGTCCCCATTCTCTTAAATTTTTGTATGTCTTCTGTAAGGAGATAGGAAATAGATTCAATAAGACAATAGAAATCCTCTCCTATATACATAATGCAGCATCTGTTTTGAAACAATTCTTCTCCAGCAATATATTTTGAATACTACATTCATTTTATCAACATACTTCTTCACAGTTTTGTTATTCATTCGGCTAATATAAAACTAGTGAAAATAAGGACCAGATGCTCAGCTGGAATAAAATTTACACCAGCTGAAGATCTATCCAGTGTTACAAAAACCTCCTATGGTGAAACACATATGAAAGTGTCAAGCCACAAATTGTTATTTCATATCGCTATGAAACCATGCAGAAAAATAAAGATCTGCATGGGTTCAATGGAGAATTATAAATAAACCTTCATTTATTCAAGACATTTCATGGACCATTTTTCATCTCCTGACAAATCTGAGACGATTTTTAAGTCTCTAACAAAGCCATAATGGTTTGAGGTTTTGTAATAAAAGTTTTACCTTGCTTTTTTTTACAGATTATGGTCTGAAATGAATTTCACTGATTTTTATCCACTTGCCTACAGTTTGAGTTTATTCTGCATGCTGACACAGAATATATATACGTATATGGCATATATATATATAACAAATACTGTTTATTCACACTGCATAACCATGATCAGATGTACCCAAAGTATGAAAAGGTTTCCAAATGAAATAGCTTAATCACTTCCATATTCTGCAGGTCTATTTTTGGCAATAATACTAGCCTCTGGTTCGCACATGGATTTATTTAATGATAATCTCTGTTCCTTAAATTGGCAATTGTATTGCTGATTTTCTTTTCATGATAATAAACCAGTTCTATCAGCCTCTTTGTATTAGCTTGTCAGCAGGGTTGTTGTTTCCTGTGCTGGAGGTGGGTGGGGATCTTCCTTTTTTTTCCCAGGAGGTTGCATTCATCAAGCTGGAGAGCATGCAGTATTATAAAGACTTTAAATGTTTACAATTAAGCCCTACTCTTGTGAAGACTTACCTATGTTCCCTTTTTTTAAACATGTGATCTGTCCCACCAAGCCCAGGGGATTAACATTAAGCATATGTGTGAATATCAGCAGTTTCAGAACCTAAATAGCATTTTTTCTATATCTCTGAACCTAAAGGAATTGATCTGGAGACAATCAGACACTAAGCAGTTAAAGTTCTCTGCAGATTATGGAAGGATTCATTCTGGGGCAAAATTCTGAATTAGGAGTGAGAAAGTCTGGGTCAAGACCTGACTCTTGAAATGTATGCCTCATGAAATAGCCTTGAATTAATCGCTGAGGTTCAGATAGCCAAACTTCTTCAGCTTCCTAATTCTTTGGTTTCAAATTTCTCAGATTTAGATGCCTCGATGTAGATAAAAGAAAAATCTTGTAAGTGATTGCAGTAAGGTAGAATACTGCTCCTGTAAAGAATGATATTGTAAATGCCCCCATCTTTCAATGGTGTTAGCACACATGTATCAATGCCTCAGTTCCTTATATGTTTAAAAAACACAGAGCTGGATCCAGGCAGACCTTGAGTCTTCTAGAGTAGGGCTCACGGCTTTTACACTTAAAGGTATTTGCAGATATGGTCGTTTTACTCCTGGCGCTGATTACAGTTTAGTCTAGCCACTGGATGCTCTGGTCATGCAAATTAATAATAAAATATAGATGAATAATCACAAAATCAGTATTTAGCCACTTTTTAAATATGTGCTTGTAACTGTGTTGAAGCTATGCTGTATATCTGTCTACATTCATATATATTCAGCAGTACTGGGCTAATTATACCTTTTGTATTCTAGAGAATTATGAGAGGCTACAGCAAAGTTTCCTGTGTTCTCCTCACATACCTCTTCAGATGAACATGAGTCAGAGCTGCACTGCTTATTACAATATTATTAGCATAAGTTGTTTTAGTAAAGTAGTAAATAATTCATAAGGAAATCTGCAAAAAACAAATATGCTTGCCTTTTCTCTCCTTTTCATCGAGTTTGAAGAGAACTATTCACTTTCTTCAAATATTTGGTTTAAAAATGTGGTAACAGTACACTGTTTTCCACTCCAGATAGCCTGTGTATTTTCAATTTTATCAGAAAAACATTGGAAAATTTGATGCTATAGTAAAAGCAAGGAAAGCATACAGACAACTGAGGTTCTTAAACTGTTCTTAAAAGATATCAGGGCACATAAGATAGAGTGGATCTCAGCTTGCAAGTAGCCAGGGCCAGGTCTGCAAGGTGTTTAAACAACTAATTTCCACTGAAGTTTCATCATACTCTGCATGCTGATTTAAACAGAAACCGTGCTGTGACACCTAAACTGCAGTCACACAAAGTGATGAAAGACAGGGAGCAAATCCCCATTGTAGTGGGCACTATAGAAATTAAAAGGGGACACTGTTCACCAGAGCGTTTACAGTTTTATCCTGTTTCTTTTAGTCTGATTTCTATTGGTACTAACTATTCCAGGCAGACACATTGCTATGGAAGAATCCCCAAAATGTCAATTTAGAAGAGGTCTGGATCCTCTAGAAGAAGAAAAGCCTCTCATTTTTTACACTTTCAAAAGGTTATAGTATTTCCACAGAGTAGGGATGCCTCCAGACCGCTGAGTTTGTCAACCTAACATATGCCCAGGCTGCCTGCAAGCCCCACACAGCATGTCATTCTCCTGAGAAGGGAGAGGCAAATGGCACAAGCAAACTTTAAGCAAGCACAGTGTAAGCAGATGGTGTTAATTCCAAAGTCAACTCATGCACCTAAATTCAGTTCATCTCGGGAGGCATGAACACACAGGATGGTTGTGTGAATTTGAACAATCGTTTCCTAGAGCCGGTTCATCCAAACAGGGATGAACCTTTCAGTTCTTGTCTGAAATGTCAAGTTCAACTAAACCAGGGTTAAAACCTACCACAACTGAATTCAGGTCAAAGCTAGAAGATGAATTTATTCTGCCAATAAGACAGCCAATCTCAGATTGACTTTTACGTGCCAAATACTCACAGACAACAGAAACAAGAATTTGGAGGGAGAAGACAACATAAACAGCATTTTAAAAGGCTCATGATCGCATTTGACCTGTGAGGAGAGCAAACTTCTAAATGCTACTGAAGTAACAATAGCTCATGGGAGAGTATTTCTTAACCAAAGGGAATATTTCTATAATTTGGAGGGGTTTAAAAGTTTCCAGGGAGGCCAGTAGTCAAGGCATGACTCATCACCCCTGATTTTAGCTGGTGAGAAGGTAAACCCAGTCTAGGCTGGGTGTCCAGGATCCCGTGATCACGAATGGAGGAGAGAAAGTGTCTCCAGAGGCAATCCACCTCACCTGAGATGACTTTGGCTGGACCCACTCCTCCTCATGAAGTTTTTGTCTCTTTCCATTGACTATGAAAGGAACCAGAGTACCGTCTTGCTCGAGAACTTATTTTTTACATGGCTAAAATCAAGACGAGGTATGTTTTACCCTAAGTGGAAAATTTATATCCTAATTAACAAACCAAGATTTTTTAAAATACAATTTCCCCCTGCTATGTTCTTGGCCGAAACCTTGTGTGTGTCTGAGCTGAACTTCACGGCTTGAAATCTTTGACAACTTCTCTTCCATTGTAAGTTTGTACAGCACCAAGCACACTCCTATCAGACAAATAAAAAGAATAATAAAACTCAATCATGCTTGTATATATAGAAAGCCAATCAATGTAAACACAGGGTTTCTCTAAAGCGAGGAACAGCGGAAGCCAGATGGCATGAAATCATTGATAGCTGTTTCATAAACTTTTCCTGCAATCAAATCTAATTGAAATAACACTAGATTGTAGGCTTTAGCAGGTGGGCAGTGCACACAGCTGTTTCTGCTAGATGATTTCCAAAGAATACATACATAAAACATTTCACAGGGACTGACATACGGGAAAAAAGGTTAGTCCAGATGGAATGATCTCTTTCAGGCTTTATTTCACCAACAGATTTCTGAAGCCTGCCTCTTTAAAAATATGAGCAGAAGTGTTTTTTTTCTAGTATTGTTAAACCAATTACAGCCATATACAATGTGGTTGGGAGCTATGGCCTGGTGATGCAGTGTCTTCAATGCCAATTTTTATGTCAAGGCAAGGCAGAACAGAAAGACAGTGAACTTAAAATATGTTGTGTAGGTCCACTATCTAGTGCTTTCTGTCTAGGTGACATAACAAAGCTCCTACTCTTCAGGACAGAATCATAGAATGGCTTGAGTTGAAAGGGACCTTAGAGATCATCTAGTTCCAACCCACTTGCCATGGGCATGGACACTTCCCACTAGGCCAGGCTGCTTAAAGCCCCATCCAGCCTGGCCTTGCACACTTCCAGTGAAGAACTTCTTCCTTATGTCTAATACAAATCTACCTTCTTTCAATTCACAGACATTATCCCTTGTCCTATCACTACATGCCCTTATAAAAAGAAGTCCCTCTTGTTGGAGCAAGTTCAGAGGAGAGATACAAAATTGATCACAGGGCTGGAACACTTTCTTTATAAAGATAGGCTGAGAGAGTTGAGGTTGTTCAGGCTGGAGAAGAGAAGGCTCTGATGAGACCTTATAGCGGCCTTCCAGTACTTTAGGGGAACCTATAGGAAAGATGGAGAGGGAATCTTTATTATGGATTATAGTGATAGGAGAAGAGGTAATGGCTTTAAATTGGAAGAGAGCAGATTTATGTTAGATATAAAGAAGAAATCCTTTATTGTGAGGGTGATGAGACACTGGAACAGGTTGCCCAGAGAATTTATGGATACCTCCTCCGTGGAAGTATGCAAGGCCAGATTGGATGGGGCAGTAGCCTGGCCTAGTGGAAGGTGTCCCTGTCCATGACAGGGGATTGGAACTAGATGATCTTTAAGGTATCTTCCAACTCAAACCATTCTATGATTCTAACAACAGAATTACATGCAAACTATGTTATTTAATAATGATGATCTCTTGAACTACAGGAGTCTTTGTGGATACTCCTTTGAAAATATTAGTTCTGAGGTTAATAGCATCCAGACTCTCTCCTCTGCCTCCAGTATATTAGAAATGTAATATATTCTAATAGTACATTAGTGAGACCAAGAGTAGAGGAAGGGAGAGAAAGCATCATCATATCGCTGCACGAAATCCTAGTTTTAAAGGCCAGTCATGATTGTGGCCATGCCGGTTCAGAAAGCAAAAGGTACAATGAAGGGCAACAAGGAAGATCAGAGGTTTGAAATAGGTTCTGTCCAAAGAGATATTAAACAGAGAAGCAATTTTCAGCACAGAAAACAAAGAGTTTGTGGTTTATAAAATGACGAATGGCAAGGAGGAAGGAAGGGAATGATTGCTATTGTATCTCACAAGACATGAACGTTGAGGCACCAAATGAAACTATCAGACTGCAGGCTTTACACAAAGAGTACTTCTTCACATAATCCATAACTTGAAATGCCATTACCACAGGATGCTTTGGGAGCCAAAACTATAAATAGGTGCAAGTAATAGCTACAGAAACTTGAGTAAATACCTGCTTGTCGGCTGATAAACACAATGCTGTGTGTCAGGAAGTCCTGACCTGCAAAGGTGTCCCAGGAGGGTGCCATGCTGGGCTTAGCCTACTCTCGGGCTCCTTAGTGTTGTTTTGCAGCCACTGTCAGAGACCAGGAATGAAGCCACTCAGCCCTTTACTCCTCCTCTTGTGGCTACAAATACAGCCTTTGGGTTACTTCAGAAACCAGGTATAGTTCTCAAGCAAAAACCCACTCTCCTCAGAGAGCAAGCAGGAAGAAATCCACAGTAGCCCCAAGTAGTTGGATCAACTGCTTGCAAAACGTAGTGAGAATCAGCCCTGGGGTGATATGACTCTGCAAGAAATAAATGAGCATGAAGCAAATGCTTTCAAAATCACCCATCTCAGTTCTGTGACAGAGAAAACAGGAACACTCAGAAAGAATCAGTGACAAAAGATCCAAAAGAGGCAGTTGATTCCCTGCAGGGGAGAAAACAAAGTGTTTACAAAGATGTAGAACAGTAAATCATCAAAGTTTTCTTTTGAAAATATTTCAAATTTAATGTACATTTCTACATTTATTTATATGAGAGAAACAATAACGAGAGCAAAAACATACAGCCTTTAAGGGCATTTAGACTAAAGCAGGTGTAGCGTATCAAGTAAGAACAATGGCAAAATACCAAAGAGGAAAAGAGGAAAGACTGCAGGAGGAGTAGGGGCACAAGCATTGTATGTTAGTTTATATGAACGTTTTGAATTACTAGGAAAAACCTTCATCAGCTTATTTGTTGACTTGTTCTCTATCTTCACTCGCCTTAAACCAAAGTAGTTCTTTCAGGCTGCCAAAGGGGTCTGTTTTGAGTGCAGTCTCCTGAAGGTTGATTATGGAAAGGAGTTTATGGGAGGCAAAGGAGTGAAGACAAAAGCAGAGATGAAAATAAAGAAAAATAGATGCAGAAATAGGGAAGACTTTGCAGATCCTAGCACTGCTTTTAATAATAGCTGGCTCTCATATAGAGCTTTTCAAACACAGATTTTGAAGTCTTTTAAATTGAAGTCTGAATCATTTTCTTCATATTACAACAGGGCAAATTGTGTGCTCAAGGTCACTCAGCAGAAAAAAATGCACCATAGCCAGGCAGAGGATTCACAGCCCCTGAATGCTAGTGCCATGCTACTCTAGAGCCACACTACCCCTTCATCAGCTTGGGCTGTCACCTGCAACATGGAGGTGACATAAGAGAAATTAATTTATCAGCTCTTCTCTCTACAAATGATACACTGAATTATCATATCAACCCATTTGTATGAAGAGTTGACCTTGATGAGACAGTGTACACCAGGTAGGGGTTTATTGGGGGAATAAAGAGGGTTTAAGCTCCTTTCTCCTCCTTTTCATGAGTACCTGATGTAAAATAATACCCAGACATGTAACAGTCTCAGCCAGACTAGAGACATACTAAGGCAGACGCACCTCGCCAGGGCCACAGCCAGGCCACTCTCAAGGAGTGAGAGTGTTTGAACACACACAGTCTGTTCAAACAATGGTTTGCAGCACAGCTCGAGAGGACAGGTCATCCTGAAAGTCCAGAGGTTTATCATCATGCTTGGATGTGAGGGAGAGCAGAAAGTGCCATGCTTACAAATCATCTGAAAAGTGCTCTCTCAGTGTTAAGAGATGTGCCAGCTTGTTGATACACATGACCTTTTTTGGCATTTGAAATGCACAAATTCCACTGATTCCAAACCTTGCAGAATGGCTCTTGACCTACAACCGTTCACAGAATCTTAGAATATCTCAAGTTGGAAGGGACCTACAACTACTGTTTAAATTATTCCAAGCGTTAGTGTTCTAATTGCATATTAGTTTGTATAATGAGCAAAAAAACAGCTTAATTGCACACAGTACACAGTAGCATTCTCTTTAAAAAAAATACTGCCTTTTATCGCAGGTGAAGTCAAGAAAACGTTTCAAATAATGATAAAAAATCTGTGATGACAATACTTATCATCACAAACAAGAACGTTATTTATTTAACCAGCCAGACAACATTACCGATCTTTTATTTGTTCTTCCTTCCAACTAACACATTTATATTCTATCACAAAATGTAACATTTCCAAAGAAGAAACAATGGGTTTATGTAGCTGGACTATGCACTTCTATGGGAATAGTATTACCTTAACTCACTGCCATACTACAATGGAATTTCTGCTTGCCTGGTTCGTTGCAAACTCCCCCTCAACATCTGCGCTGCATATGTAGTCACATATGCATCTGCAATTGCTGTATCCCTGCGCTGTCTCATCTTCTGTACCTCAGAAGATGTTCCGGTTTGTTTTTTAGAATGAAATCTTGCCTATATTACATCTACCAACTCAAAATGAGCCCAGCATCATTCATGTGAATAGGTCTACAAATATTAGCAAATATTACTCAAGGTACATTGCTTATACAAAATAATTGGTTTAATAGTCTAAAGGTCATAGTAACAATTTTAACGTTTATATAATTTTTTTCTTCTGCTGATGCTAGTCTTATCATGGAGCAGTTTAGAGGGGATCTTTTTATAGATGTGAAATTTTAACGGCTTGAAAGATTTTAGATTGCATTTGCTTTGACGTCTTGAACTACTGGTAGGAGTTTTGTCTGCTGAGCTAATGATCACATGGAATTGTTTTGAGCAACTGTATATCATCATTGTCATCATGATTCACTGCTAATCAGAAAACAAGTGGCTGCAGCACCCTACTGCAGACATGACATGCACAAACTGTAGTAGACCTATTGTATAGAGCAACAATCATTTTCCCTCTTTGTGTGTATCAAAAGGTAACTGAGGTGTTGGCTAATGAATTCCACCCCAGCTGCGCATGATCTTATAATTACATGGTTCAGGCTCCCCATCAGCTAATCAAATGGTTTCTTCAGTTCAATTTTACAATGATTCAGACTCTAACTCACTGAAATATTTGACTAAAATCAGGTTTATCCAGTGGCCAGTGGAACCATCTTCTCTCTTTTAAATGGGTGGCTGAATATATACAGGATCATTGACATGCTTAATTTTAGGCAGATTTGATGAATAAAAATCGTACTGTAGAAACCCATTGCCGTATTTGGAATTAATGTATTGATTTCTGCTAGAAATGATTGTTTAATGTATAGTATCGGTAGCACAAGACTGTATTCCAGCATATTCATTGTAAAATCTAAAAAGAAAGAAATCCAATGAATCAACTCCCTAGAGCTAATATTCAGCAAACTATCCCATATGTGCACACTTACAGTCAATAACCACTTTTTCTCTAAAATCTATGGATTATCATACCCCTCTAGTTTCTCTTTTTAATGTGTTGTTTCTAGCAAAAGCTCGCTCTCTGCAAGAAAACACAGGAATAATGCGTACCTGTGCATCAGCCGTTTAGCTGTTAACAAACAGAGATAACGGCCACTGGGAATGTAAAAGCTAGACTCCTTGGCTTCTCTGACAAATGAAATCCAGGAGTAATGAGTCACACTAGATGTGATCCTTTAAAAAGAAATGCTGGCAAACTCTCAGATTTTAAAATAACTTTGCTGAGATCAAGTGGAGCTGTCTTCAGCCATGATGAAAAAGCTAAAAATGAGTATCTGACTGCGCAGATAATTCCAGCAACCCGGCAGCATTCATTTGTGAAGCAGCCCAGGCTGATAAGATGCTCATGCTGATGCTAATGCGAGCTGGACGGCGCGGATACATATTGCATAATCGCTGCATACATGGCACCTGCATTCATATACTGCCGGCCGCGGTTATCAGTTTAGAGAGATGATAATGTGCATGCCTGCGAGCCAGCCACTGCTTCCAGTTTTGTTTCGCTGTGCATTGCCAGGCAGACTGCAGAGTGCTCACTTTCCTGAGCAAGGAAGGCCGTGTTGCTCTTTCCCTGCAATTTTAGCAAATTTAGTCAAAGGGAAGAGTGCAAGTACGTCACCCATCAGCAATGGCTGAAGGTGGATTCTCTTCAGAATATGCAAAATACGCAGGTCTTGAGCTGGATTTGTGAGATCTATTACTATGGACATTAACTCAAAAATCACATATGTGAATTGGCTTTCTGTGGTACTGCGCTGTTTTCATCCCTTTGTCAGAAGTAAACTGCAGGATATTCATTGAGCTCTGCATGTTTGCTCTAGGTGAATGTGAACCATCCACTGCTCTGCAGCTTTTGAAAACAAACCTTTATCTGCTGCTGTTGCCGAAGGAAATGCTATTTTTCATTTCTCAGTACCTCATGACAGCCCGTCTCCAAGTTGTTTGTGATTCAGGTACATTTCAAAAAATATTAGAATAATATAATATTTCTCATCTGTCTGCAAAAATAATGCATGCAGAAGTTCGCTGACAGAGAAAGACCTTCTTAATTTCTGGTTCAGCAAGAAAATCTCAAAGAAACAAAGTTCAAGACTATAGGAAAAAAAGTCTACCTGTCATACCATATATCTTTCAGGCTTTGAGGAACCACACATTAATCAGTAGAAGCAAGGCAGTGAGCAGAAACAAACAAGGTGAAAAATCCCAGACACATTCCAGTTTTGTCACAGTGGATTTCTTACAGAGATCTCTTCAGGCAGACTTTTTTTTGACTCCTGACTAAATGATCCTTGCTAGACGAAATCAAAATTTGCACTTCAGTGCTCTGCTTCACTAGCATACAATGCAAATCACTAACACCACTGGCTGAAATAATTTTATTAGGCAGTAGAGAATTTTTTCAATGCTTAAATTAGAACTGCAGCTGTTCATAAATTTTCAGTATTACATATATATATTTTTTTGTATCAGTAAATAAATTCTAATCATACAATAGTGCTGGGCAGTGTTGGGTAAAATATCAGTGTTTTACAGATACATCACACCACAGAAATGAATTTGGGAAACACAGAAATGAATGATGCACAAAATGTAAAGCAGAAATGTCACTGATCACTGATAGAACTATTATATTCAGAAGCAGGCAAAAATTCGGTTTTACTGTTAAAGTTTGCAATTCTTCCATTTTATCTAGGCTATTTGTGCTTTCCCAGCAGAAAATTCTCATTAAATAACATTAAGCAGAGAAAAAGAGACCACACAATAGTGGAGTCTCTGTGTAAAGGTTTTATCACTGGGAGATTGGGTTGCCTGAGTAATTCATTGGTTGGTATATGGCAGATATTTCAAAGGGAAGCAAAAGACGACATAAGCAGTATTCTTAAAAAGTTCTTGAACTGTTTCTTTGTATATATTTTCTTAGAATCTTTTGTTATTATGAGACTAAATGCACTGATTACAAGGGAATAAAAAGACATCATAATCAGTGCATTATCCTCTGGATGTTGTCCATAAAGAATCTGATTCAAACCTGATCAATAGGAGCATCTCCATTGATTTAATAGATTTTTAGAGTTCATCCTAATTTATTGAAAATGTTTTCAACATGTAATATTTCAGGACATTACACAACTAGAAAGAGTTCTCTGCATGATTTTGTAAAGCCAGGAATGACCTCTCTGTATGAGTATTAAGGTAACAGTATGATCACCATCTATCAGAGTGAACATTTTCATGGCAGACCAGGAATGAGTGACTATCTCTTATCCCTCTACTTGAGATGATACTTGTTGCCCTCAGGGCGAAGAAAGGAGAGAGGATATATTTCCACAATGAGCATTCTCTTCTCTGTAGGGCCCTTGCTGGATAGAGATACCTTTGGGTAACTGTTTGAACTTGCTTAGCTGGTTGGAATGAGAGAAACATCCCCAGGGAAGCCGATAAGCTGACTGATGGCAGAGTGAAGGTTAAATGGCAGAAAGTGCAAATTTATCAAAAGTACATGCAGTTTTTCACATGGCTTTATAACTTATCAGGAAAAAAATGGATAGCACCATCCTGTGACATGTCAGGCACATGTCGAATAAGATTGTTCTTTTGATTTGGTCGACAGTTTGGCAGAAATTTTGTCTCAAGCACAGAAAATTAAAAGTAAAGTGTGGCACTATCTCAGCTAATGGGATACACACATGGTCAA
Organism: Baryphthengus martii; assembly: GCA_013396935.1. Lineage (NCBI taxonomy): Eukaryota > Metazoa > Chordata > Aves > Coraciiformes > Momotidae > Baryphthengus > Baryphthengus martii. The sequence goes on along the minus strand of VWZK01013495.1, from coordinate 251,189 downwards.
AAATGAAGACAAATTTGGAATTACAGGAAATGCAAACAGAAAATAACTGAAGGAGTCATCCAATCATTCCTCTACTCTGAGGCTAGATGCGCTATTGCTATGCCATTCCTGATACACATCTGCTCAACCCACTCTTAAAAATTTCTCATATAAAGTTTCCAATACTATCTCAGACACCCTGCTCCAGTGCTCCATTATCCTTCTTGTTGGAAAGATTTTCCTTATGTCTAAACTGTATTTGCTTTGCCATAATTTTAAGAACATTTGTTCTTACCTGACAGACAAAGAGAAAAGTTCATTCCTTTCTTCATCTAAGCTGTCTATTATTTAAACTTCCAGTCTTTGGACAAAAAAATATCGAACACTTCCATTTTTTCCCCCCAGTGTTCCTTCTTTCATTCTTCTTTTTGTTGCCCTTTGGTCTCTCTCCAGGTAATATACATGTTTCTTGTGCTCCATCTGCCAAGCTGGCCACAGGACTTATATTGAAGACATAACCTCACTCAGAAATCTTATTGCTACAACAAAAGAGGCACTTAATGAGTAAGCACATATGTATTTGTTTGTCTTTTTGCAGCCAGTGGTATATTTTTTTTTGGTGACTCATTTTAAACCTAAGTTCCTTTCTGCAGATCCGCTGCATTACCCTCCAGCTTTTGTGTGGTTTGCTATTTCCGCAGAAAGGCAGAGCTTTGCATTTTTTAGCTTATTGAATTACATTCTATTTTTCCAGACTATTTCTCCAATTTATCAACACTATTGTAATTCTAATCCTGTCTTGTAATGCATATATTGCCCAGCTGGTGCTCTCTGTGAACTTAATATATGTGTTCTCCACCCTGTCTTGAAAATCACAACTGGAAGCATTGCACAGTGTTCAGGATCATTCCTGTAAACATCCACTCTATCCATCTTCTAACTTATTCAGGAATTAGTGACACCTACTCTTTTAACACAAGTTTCTCCAACGAGCAATGCACTCAATACTTTTTGCTTGCCAAAACAAAGGATGTGCCTTCTTTAGCTAGCTTCAGGATGGAAAACTCTTAGAAGATCACGCATTGGTCTGGAAGACTCCTGTAAGGTCATTACATAAACATAGTAATGAAGCAGCTGTATTTTTCCAATTAGGTAAAAACAACAGAGAGAACATTAGGACTTTTGATACCCATCTTAATAGCTGGTAGTGGTGAAACAAAAATATTGTTTAAACCATTTCAGAACCTTAAAGAAGTTTGACTTCAGCGTAGCATCCAAAATTACAAAGGTTAAACAGGAGACTGTGCAGGAGTCTCGTTTCATTGTGATGGCATGAAGTGCTGCAGTCCCTCTCTGTGATGCAAAACTAGGTGAACTGCATTTCTCTACAAGCAATGGATCCATGCAAGTAAAACTAACAAACTCCTTGGACGAGCACTGAGAGGGCAAAGAAAGAGACCACGCATTTAGGAAAGGTAAACCAGCACTCACTGATGAAAAGAGTATAGAAGGAGGACAGCTTGTCAGTAAGTTTTGTCCTCCCAAGGTTAGCAGTGGCTACAGTGGAAAAGCTCTGGGTTTTCCCTCTGTTATCTGTCATTTGGGGCAATTATGCTTGAAATATTTTTTGAAGCTTGGGTCCTTGAGGAACTTAAAAATGTCTTGGGAGACTTTCAAGATACCTGCATATCAAAACATTTGTGGTGTGGTAATCCCTTTCCTATACCCCAGCAACAACAATCTGACAAGAAGGTGAGATGGATCTACATTTTTAAGAGATGTCCTAAAAGGAGTGCGTGCTTGACCTCTATTCTTGACAAAATGTTTAGAGCTCTGGAGGTGGATCAACAGTTTTTTACTAGTGTCCCTCTGCAACCTCTTGGCCACTCCAGCTTGAGTTATCACAGGTCCCCAAAACTGCCTTTGTGTCACTTCACCTCTGCCCACCACCTGCAGGGACTCTGATCTACTCCTAATCTTAGCAAGATCTCACCAGTGTTTCCCATCTTTAATGGTGACACAAGAGCAAAGCTTCCTCAGAGGACTATCCTCACAGCTGGATGAAAACCCCTTTACCTTCCACATTTTTCCACAAAGACAGGTTGCTGTGTTCCCTCTAGTGAAGGTAACATTTTCACCTTATGTATGTACAATATTTTTCTCTCCATTTATTATCAAGGGAAGACAATAGAATGTAATTAAGTCAAGTTTTTGGGTTCATAAAATGTAAGAAAAAGAAAAAAAAAAAAGTGGCTCCAGGCATTCCGACATATAACTACCCCAAGCAAATTGTAAGAAATAGAAATATAGAACTATTTTAAAGACATTTGCAGTCATCTGCAACATTGCATCCATATAGCAGATATAAATCAGCCAAATTTTCAGAAAAGCTTACTATTTTCTGTTATTGCCTGATGCTTGTTTCCTTTCCCTTGCTCTGTACTTGTGATTAAAACTTTTCTCCTCAGGTCTTTCCCAAATTATTTCCCACTCTCTAGAACTGAAAATAGTGCCACAAATCGTACGATTTAGAATTTGACCAAAGATCTTACTTTTCCAAAGAAAATATCATCAGCTTGTGATGAGATTAATAGTAATTATGATAGTTGCCCAGATATCATGGTGGCCCTAAAAAAGGGACATTGTATCCCTTCTTCTCACTCTGGAGTTATTTTAGATAAATAACCACACATATCTACAAATAATGATGGTGGAGTGAAAGTTACACTGGTTAAAATTAGGTTCATGTGCCACTGCCAGTGCTGTTCTGATTTTTTTGGTGGTAAAGGCACCCTTGATTTTTCTTAATGTTACTCTATGAGAGAGAATGAATACATGGAAGCCAGAAATAAGACTGTCACTGCTAGTTATTTTACCACCAGTGTGGCATTTTTGAATAAATATATTAAATATCCTCTTTTTTTCTCCCTGGGGTAATATAGCTGAAAACAACTTTTCATATATCAGCTGTTGATTCTTGTGGAAATATGGTAAGTACTCGTACATTTTATCGTTCAGTGTGCCAAGCTGAGAAGTGAATTTATGCTGCTGAATTTATACTATGAAGATTCAAATAAGTGAGACATTACTCTTAGTTTGGGCCAGTAATATTAGACTATAATTCATAAAAGGCAAAAACATACATCTAAGCTGGTGTATCATGACAAATTAGAAAGCAGGGAGTGCATTTGGGAGTGATTGTTATTTTTCCTTCTAGCCAGTTTCAAAGTCTTTGTACTTTATTCTAAGAATCACAACCAAACTTTACTCCTCTCAATGCTTTCCCAAATGATTCTTTGCAGAAATACAAGATGGTTTTTTCAATTTTGTTTTGGGCTGACAGGTTCCTTTCACTCTTGACAACTGATGACATGTATAACAACAACAAATCCCTAAAACAGTTCTCCCACACTTACTGTTTGCTGACCAGCCCTTGAGGAATACAGGAAAAGAATCAAGAATACAAAGTGGTTTGGAGACATAGCAGCAACCCTGGATCCATTTGCTCCTGAGCCTGTTTTACAACATACCCCTTGTGGGGGTTACAACAGGCACTGTAATACCAGGATAGAATCTCTCCAAACCTAATATTTAATTTACACAGAAAGTCCAGTCTGCACAGACCTTGGAAAACAGAGATATCATACAAAGGGAGACTTGACAACGGTGTCCCTTTGGGGGAACAAAAGGAATATGAAAAATTCCAGATATGATCTGGAGAATCCTACTGAGAAGAAATAGTGGAAAATAATTAACAAGCCCTCTTGTGACAAAGTTCTTTTTCATACATATTTTAAGTGTTATTTATAGCTCCATCCTCTCAACTGCTGTATTGATGTGCACTGAGTCTTTCAGCTGGCACTGTTTGCTATCTTGCTTAAGGTTATATCAACAGTCTAAAAGAGAAAAGCATGCCAGTAAGTGTCAATGCCCCTTCTTGGCAACATATACAGGTTTCCTTAGGATCAAGTCATCCCACAAACTTTAGTTGCAATTACTTTAGGCAAAGGTTAAAGAGAACTGCCATTGCACTAAAAAATGCTCTCATAAAGAACCAAATGACATTGCCAGGAATGTTGTTGAAAGCAGAAAATTAAAGATTGTGCTCTGGGGTATATCCTTCTTTTTAAAGATGGTGAACATCCAAAGTGAAGATTTTTATTTTGGGTAAAAAAAAGACTGTAGAATTTTCAGTTAAAAATTCAGCACACTTTACCTTCTCAGCATGCGGCCTCTTAAGAGTTCTGGGTAGTGTAGTCCAAAGGGCCAATGCCTGGACTAACTTTATTTATTCGCACAGACACCACTGGAAACCTTACTGAAATAAAATTCCCATATGAAGTGTGTGAAAGAGATGATTCATCCTGTTTGACAGCTGTTGAGTATCACAGAAAACTGCTGGTTTGTACAGACAAAAGTAGTACAAGACCCCATGTAAAATACAGCGGGTAAAAACACCCATTCAAGTTTCTTTTTAATGAGCAATTTAGGATACAAACAAAGATTCACATTTGCAACCACTTTTAAAAAAAAAAATCACTGATATGAATGAATAATAAGTGAAATTTTAAAGAAAAGTAGAGAAACATCTTGTCCTGACATATGTTACTTCCCACATTAAAGATGTTTTTAAAGGTTTTAATATTTTTCATAGTGCCTCTTACAAAAGCCAAGACAAACACTATGTAATCTCAGTTAAAATCCTCTGCTTCCCAGGTAACTTCAGATTGTTCGTGGACATAAATCAGAAAGATATCATCACCAACTGTTACTTTAAGTTTTGTTTCACAACTAGTCAGTGGTCTCAGAATTTTTAAGCACCAAAGAAATAGTTTAAAGAACAGTGGCTCTGTCATTTTATATTAAATATCTGCAACAGGTTTAGCAGCTGAAACTCGTGGGATTATCCAGCTTTAAGAACCCTGCTGAGTAAGCTGAACCAGAAGAGAGCTTTGTTTCTGATGGAAAAGGTGCCACCGTGGCCCGGCAAATCAAACACATTAGGATTTACGTTCCTGCCTCTAAGCTAAATGGTCACTTGCTGCACTACATAAACAGCAAGGAAAATACTCTTTTGGCAGATGCCCTGACCTGCATGAGTGGAAGCCTACATAAAAGCTTCTGAGAAAGGCCTGATTAAAGTTGATCACAGAGAAATTTTCCCTTGGAGACTGTTGGTGTCAGCAGTTTTGGATAATCTCTGTCATATTAGTGGCATTTGTATTGTATTAGTGCTTTACATAGTATAATACAACATTAAAAATGCTAGCACTATGTGAGTGGCTAACATTTTTCATCTGACATCTCTATCCCACAAGAGATTTTTAAAACTCATTAATAGAAATGGTTAATATTTTAAAAAAAAATATTCAGAAAAACAAAGCAGGAGTAAAATTCTTGGGATTTTTAAAATGAACACCAAAACCAAGGAAGCCTCAGTTATATTCGGAAAAAAAAAAAAACAAAAGAAACTTTTTCCATAGTTGAGCAGTACATAGGAACACAAGCTTTTTCCAAATTGTCTGCTTATTTCTTTCATTCTTCCCAGAGCTCATGAAAGTCTATGCAATGTGACCTGAGTTATGGAATGGAACATACACTTATTAAATTTGCAGCTGACATGAAACTAGGAAAGACTGCAAGTAAATTGGAGGGTAGGATTCAAATTCAAAAATCATCTTGACAGGTTCGAAGAATGGGCTGAAAAGAACAAGATGAAATTCAATAGAGACAAATGCAACACACAGGCAGAAATTATCAGCCACAGGAACCTAAAATAAGGAACAACTGGTGACGCAGTTCTGCTGTTCTGCAGCCAGCCAGATTTATTGTGAACTGCAGGTGGTGGTCAGGTCTCCCTCAGGTATGCCCCAGGTTTAGTTTCAGGCAATAACCTTCTATAAAGTCATGGACCAGCTGGAGAAGTATTGTAGAGACACGGTAACAGTCAGAAGTCAAGGAAATGTGACCCTGAGATCAACGGGGTATAAAGACGAGGAGGCTGAAGGGCATTTTCAAGTGTGAAAAAGGTTGTTATGAAGGGATGAGGAGGAACATCTGGTGCTCATGGCCACAGAGCATAGGATAAGTAACAGTTTTAAACTACAAGAAGAAACATGTGGGTCAGACTTTATGAAAAGTACTGAAAATGTTAGGGATAGAAAATCAGTGTTTACAGATGAAGGCCAAGGGATCTCTAATATTCCAGGTCTTTAAGGGCATCACACTGTTGAAAAACAGCCTGTCCTAACAGGTATCTCTCAGGAATGACTAATTCGGGGAAATGGACCAAATGTGCTCCTGATGCCCTTCGCAGTCATACCTTTCCATGAATCTGTGAATTACAAGAGGCAATACAACTATTGAGTGCAACACAGCATTATTTTAGGGGAAGGGCAATGTGTCTCAGGATTTGGGAAGGCAAATCAGTAGCTTTTGAATGATGCACAATGATTTAGAAGTGCATATTACCAGAATTTCTGGTATCTTTTCATCACTGGCTCAGCAGTCATTCCCTCTGTGAAAATAACACACTTACTTAGACTCTTGGTATCAATCCTCTATCTGTTAAATAGCTATAACTCAGTGCTATCATGAGGCTATGAGTTAATGAATGCTTATACTGCACACAGAAAACTCTGGTTGAAAGGGATATAAAACTGCAAGTAATGATCTCTTGTTTATTACTGCCATGGTCCAATAAATGCTAGCTGGTTTCAGTTTTCTTAAGTAGCATTGGTTCCTTTACATAAAGAACCTGAATTTTGGAAGATGTTGCAAACCAAATCCAATTATTTTTGAAATTTAGGAAAAAAAAAAGTCGCTAGCATTATGATTTCCAGGCTGCTGCATGAAACACTTTATTTGTAAGGATTAGCATCCTGTAGACCAGAGAGCTGGAGATCCCTGACCTCTGCGACAATGGAGCCATAACTCCTTACTTGTCAGCTGCCTTCTCTCCTGTAACAACCTTCCACCTACAGCAAACATGAGCTACAATGCACATTTGAGCAGCTGTGACCTGTGCTCTAGGTCAGTTCATTCCCAGGAGCTCCCAACCTATAAGAAGTGAAAGGCAATGTGATCTAATCCTTTCTACCCTAAAGAGCGGTCCTGTGAGTCCCAATATCACCCCATCATTCTGCTGTCCGGAAGATCTCTGCTTTACATGCCTATTATCAACATCAGTATTTTGTCACCTGCAACAGTTGTGTTCACTCGATGGATTCAAGTACAATCATGGCCATGACACAGACAAAACCGTTTACTTTCTTTAGGTGTCAGTCTTAAGGCTCTAAAAGTAATTGTAATTTGTATTATATATGATGCATAGCTCTTAGTTAGTTTTGTGATATTTACAGCTAGAAAGCCTTGATCTTTAAGTGAAACAAAGCCAGACAGAAATATGAGACGGGATCCAATTTTGCACCCATGTGTTTTGACAAAGAAAGTGATGGTTTAGCCTTCCTGAAGCTGAAATCCAGAGCAGTGATTCCTCAGCAACTTACATAATGTTTGAAAAGAATAAGGTACCTCACAGAAGTCTTCAAAATAATCTGCACTTTCTGCAAGGGAAATGCCTAAGGCTGACACACTGAACTGGGAATTGCCTGTATCTACTTATCAGGAAAACTCTTGGAATAGAGTCATCTCCTAAATAAAGCCCTTTTCAGGTGCCTGCATCCATTCAGTATTCATTAAAACAAAGAGCCTGTGACTTTTCCCAGAAGAAGTTGAATGAAAATGGTTTGCTAGTTTTAATTTTATTTTTATGAGCATGGATAGTGAGAGTATTCCTCTTTTCTTTGGTTTCCTTGGGGCAGTCTGGTGCTGATGCACAAGTAAGGCAGTGATACCAAGGTAGCACAGAGTGGCTTCCTCTCCCATCATGCAACACAGAGCATAAATATTTCTAACCTCTCTTTCACCTAAAGTTATACCTCTGTGCTACTCTAGCAATCTAAGTAGACCCTCTCTGAGCAGGGAACCTGCTTAATGCCGGCTCGGCTCAACCATACTTATAGGTTGCTAAAGCAAACTCTATGCAATATGGTCCGATGGTTAAAAGCAGGATGGTTGCTTTCTAGCAGACAGTGGAGGGCCTGAGGCCACTGTTCTCCTAGACAATCTCTCCCATTGCATTCTTGCAGATAATGTGACTCTTGAACTTATTGAGAGTATTCACAGGGTAAGTAGCCTAGATTCTGTCTCCATGTCCATCACCTCCATAAGTATCAGGTTAAAACATTCTCTAAAGTGGAGATGTCTGCACTTTTTGCTCGAGTGTGCATAAAAATATTCAAAACTTAAGCTAAATATCAGATGTATTTTCAGTGAAATCCAATTTGATATGTCTGTAGCCAGAGCCTCAGCAGAGAAATACATAAATCTTATTTCTGGACAGTGAGGAATTTAGTTGTGATAGACATGCCATGTCACAGACCATCAGGACTTAGGGATTTCTAGGCATGGGCTCAAAAGAACTCTGGATGCCCAGGAGACAGCAAATGGGTGTCCCTGACTTCTGATCTCCTCCAGGGATAAGTACCAACTGAAGGGAGTCAGAGACACTTCTGTTAGTCCTACACACGATTTTATGCAGCCAAATCTTTATTGAATCTGCTCCTAGTTGCTTACATTTAATTATGTTTAGTTGTCAGACAGGGAAATCAAGGCAAAGGTGGGTAAGCAGTTTTCCCAAACCTAAACATTCAGGCAACCAGCTCCCCAAGTCAGTTTGAGCCAAGCAAGAGTCATTTGATTTAGGTTTCTTATTTGAGGATTTAGGCCTAAGGAACTTGATGAACAAAGCTCAGAACAGTTAAGAAGCTCCTGACCCCTGGCCTAGCATCCTGCTACCCTGCTGGTATCATGGCTTGCATCTGTACAAGGGAGAAAGAAAATCACTGCAGTGGACTGTTTGTGGCAATTTGAACTATTAGAGCACTTTCACTACTACATTTACAGAAGCAGGAGCTGAAATTAAAGCAGAAAAAAACCCCTACCTCTACTCATGTGAGTCCCATGAGAAAGCAATTGCTCCCCTATGGTCTTCCTTACACAGATTGCCCATGACAATACCAACACACACAAATTAAGTAGATGTTTGGTATTTCCTCTTTCAGGAAATTAATTTTTCATAAGTTATTATAAAGTATTTTATTGAATCAACCCTTAAATGTCTTCCCTGTAGTGCCCCAGCCCTTGTCGCTTTTCTTTGCCTGAGCACTTTGCTCTTAGCCCATGAATAATGAAACTGAGCAATTACATACAAGCAATGCCTCCTGCTGCAAAGCTCAGAAACTAATCCGATGGGGCTTTTCTCTTTTACTTTTGAAAGTTTGGGCACCCCTGAGGGGAAGATGGTGATACTTGCCCTTAGTAATTGAGGTAAAAGGCACAGTGGACTTTCACAATGCTCCAGTTGCTCACTTTGCTTAACCTTGTAAAACTTTTATAGTAGCCTAGTGGGGTTGAAAAACCCCTGAATTTCCAAATTGTTTTACCCACCGCTATTGTAGTTACTAATGAGGAAATGTCAGCCTTTATTTATGGTACCACAACACTATATGGTTCCTTTATGAGCTGTATAATTCTGATACTTTTCACCTCATTTAAAAACTTGTTTCAAAGAGACCTTGGATAAATTTTGCAGAGCTGCAGTTGTGAACACAGAGGTGAATCTACTGACACAGCTCCAGCAGATGCTTTTACTACTGTTCATTAACTTTAGCTCTGCTGCCATCAGAATTATAAAAGGAACATAAAGGAATTTTTTTTTTAAAAAAAATGACTCATGCAATTTGATTTCTGCTGTGTCACATCCCACTGTTTTGCTCTTTGTACCTCAACAGGCTGGCAATCAAACAGACTATTGAGGTTACAGTACAGAAATGAATGGCAAGAGTTCAAAGTTGAAAATGCAATTATCTCTCCCACTTCCAAATAGAATTACAAGAGTAACATCACTGAGGCTATAACAGAAAATGCCTTCCAGCTTTTATTCTGTTTCATTTGGCAAAGATGTTCTTCCCACTCCTTTTCCTATTCCTTTCCCCTTCGCACCCCTCTTCCTCTTCCTCTTCCCCTGTTCTTTTCAACTTTGGGGTGAGGTTTAGAATTTTTTTATTTTTTTTTCTCAGAAGAGGAGTATATTTTATGTGTTCAGTTTGAAACCAATGAATCCCTCATTTTATGTTCATATCACATAAGGTACTTGAATCTTCAGATATTTCTTTTCTTCAGTTTTATGGTTATTCACTTAGTCTGTATCCACAGTTAAACTTTCTGTTCTTCTACAGGATATAAAATCAAACATGGTATATTCATCAATTAAGAAAACTTTTTTTTCCCTTTCTGCTGCTTCCTTTTTCTCCCTCTCTGGAGAGGGGAGGAAGTGGTGAAATGTGGGAATGAAAGTATAAATCCTTGTGAACACAGCAACAGAAACCAGCAGGTTCTTGATTTTATCTAAATAACAAAATGGGCCTTTCCCATACACCTATTGGGTTGTCACAAGAGAATGCAAGCAGAGGATTGCAGGTGCTTCAAGTGAGTTCTCAGCACAGGAAGACTTCAATTGTCAGGATGATCCAAATAAGCAAATGATACAAGATATAAGAGGAAAGGATTTTTTTTGAACTTCCCAGAAAACACATTTCAGACAAAAAGATACTGATTTTGAATTTAAAATACACCTCATTACTGTTTTTACATTGACGATTTTTTTTTATTCTTTCCCCCCTCTACTTTATGTTTTTCAATTTGTTTTTGAGCGTTATCTATTTCCAGTGCATTTACATTCCTACAGCAAGTCTATCAAATATTCATTAGTTATTAAATTGCTTTTCCTAGATCAATGAGGTGCTAATTACATTTATTTTGAAAGACTTGATCCAACACTACCAAACATACTATCCTACCACTGTAACTCCACTGAATTTAGTGGGATACCTTCTAATTTATTTCAGTGAAATTGTAAGGACACGCAGTCGTACAACCTCCATTAAGGAACGTGGGTGTTAACAGGTCAGATGTTACAAAACAGAAATATAAGGTAGAACATAATTTTGGAATCCATGTGTTGGGACACAAACTTCCTACATGAGCACGCTGCTTGAGAAGAGTGATCAAAAAAAAAAAAAAAGCACCCAAACCGGACTGGAAACTGTTTTAATAGGAAACACTAAGCACAGAGGTAGCTAAACCCTCACCTTTTATCTGAAGCTTGCGCTCCTCATTTAAGTTAGGATGCAGAACCCATTGTTCTCTCTTGGAAAAAATAACTTTGAAATAATCTCAAAAGTCTTTAAATGCAGGTATTGGAGGAGGATTCTTTACACAATAGACTTCTTTTTGCAACAGCCCCCTAGTTAGAGTCTCCAAAAGATCTTGCTTCAGTTCCTTTCTCCACTAGGGGATTAAAATAAAAATTCACGTACCAGAAAAACATGTCAACCACAAACCAACAGGGTTGTTTTGTTTTTTTTCATTAAAGAATATTCAGCATATTAAAGAAATTCTAGTGTATTTCAACATATACTTTAAAATGCTAACATTTAGAACAACGATCAATGCGTAATCTGATTGGCAACAGGAAAAAATTCTTGGGAATTTTTAACACCAAAAGATGTGGATCACTTCTCAGGGCATAGGCTAACACAGTTCTATAAGATTAACAGTGCTCATTTAAAAATCTGTACACTTCCATGTATTGCTATCAGTTGCAAACTCAGTGCCACTGAATTTCAGAACTTTATATCTAGTTAAACCATTAGCAATCACCTTGGTTTTAACTGTATTGCCACCTGTGTGGCGGAATAGAGACATATCAAATAAATCACCGTATCTTTCCTTTCAAGCATTGATCTTAGATTCTTAGGGGACACACAGATGGAAAACGAGCAAGTAAAAGGAAAGAAGGAGAAATAAAAATTCAGGTCTGTTAACACTCATAAATCCCCAGGCTTTTCTACAGATTAAAGGCTCAAGCTAAGGGGATAAAGTTAATCTTAAATTTAAAACAAGTCACTTTTCTTTTCCACATCACAGTATTTTTTTTTAGCAATAAATAAATATTCCCTGATTTGTTCTTCTAAAAATTTTCTATGTTGAGTGATCTTTGCAGAGCATATGTCAAAAATCTTTTAAAGCTATACTTATTCTCAAACTCAGAAACTCAAAATTGTACAACAGGTAGAAGAAAGACAGAAAAAAAATTATTTTAAAGGAACAAGCAGTTATGATCACCACTCAAACTTCAGCAAAGGCAGATGTGAAGTAATTGTAATATAGATTGCATGGTTCATCAAGATTCTGATAGTTAAGCAAAACTTAGAGAAATCTAGTTATTATCTTGGAAGTGTTTGTTTTAAAAATCTCAATGAATTGAAATATGAATAAGTGAGTTAACTTGTGGACATGGAAGATGCTTAGGAGAACATTTCACTTCTTGGTACAGCTTTCCTTTTTTTTTAAAATGTGTGTGGCTTTTAGTTATCTTATGCACGATGCAACACACTTTGCTCATTATATTTAAATTTACCTCCTTTAGAATGGTTTTAAATTGGTTATTAGTTTGCACTGAAAAATGCATATTTAAGTTTTGAAACGCCATACAGATCTAATTTTATGTTTGAATTGCATTTCCCAAAAGCCTGGGAGTGTTAAATTCTGAGATATTAGTGTTAGCATATCTGCAGCCTTTTCACACTAGGGAATGTCAGGAAAAAATTCCCAGCTGTGTTAACATTGGTTCAGCTGTGTCAGCGGGAGCTTGATGATTTGATCATCTTTCCAATTTTAATACAGAAGTGAACTATGTGAAGGCAAAATATATATATATGTATTTTTTTCCCCAGTTCAAAACCTAAATGCCTTGATTATTAACATGTATTCAAATGCTCTCTTTAAAACTACCTAAAACTCCCAAATATGTTCTCAGATAACCCAGATACTTTCATAAGGAAATGCTGTCATTTTCCTCACGAAACTGTCATTTTTATGGCTTCATATCACATTTGCCATTGAGTTCCATCTTCGTCTTTGATGCATCATTTCTTTTTCAAAGAAGCGGCTCATTGTAGGAGTTCTTGCAACAGAGAATTATGATAGATAAGGAAAGTAATGGAAAATGCAGACATATGTACAATTTCCCAAGCTCCCCAGACCCTATCTGAGGGCTGGAAAGAAATGGTCTTCCATCCCAAACTATTCTATAACTCTATGATACTTGAAGTGCAAGTATTCAGAAGAAGAGACATTTGACTTCCTGAAACCACTTCCTCCATAAAAATCAGAAAGTGCAGAAATACCCTTTTTGAAAACAGTTTTGATGGCTAATTTTCAGCTAAAGTCTCTACTCTGGATTGTAGCATAGATGAAATGGTGATATTATGAGGGGGATCTTTTTTTACAATTTCCTCACGTACCCAAGGCCAGTGACACAAACCGTACCTGAAAATACTTTATAGCATTAAGTGATGCAGGCTCACAGATGTTTTCTTTTTTATCTCAGCCTCACTGTGTAGCTTTACAGCAAGAAAAGATGTAAGAACAGTCATGTTCTGAAATATTATTTCCCAAACTACATTGAATGGACCAAGTGGAGGAGTCAAGAAAGGTGCTCAGCCACTGGAGTAGGAAAGGCTCCGTTCTGCTGTTGCTCTGCAATTGCTCAAAGCCAAGAAGTCCTGACATGGGTCTGTTTTATTCACTGATGGCAATATCATTGTTCAGCACTGCATAATGGGCATCTCAGCAAAACAACTGCTGCTGATGGGAGCCTTGTACAGATACCACTCTCTGCAATGGGAAAGCAGATGGGAGCCCAGGAGGCTGATGCTGGAAAGCCAGAAGCCACTGTCTATGTGCCCCATTTCACTCTCAGTCTGATGTTTGTCCCCTGGCCATGAGTGCACACAGAGACCTTGACTGACAACACAGAACAAATCTAAAGACCAAGTCAGCACGTTGTCTCACAGTTTAGAGAAACTTTCAAGAGAGATCTTTAATTCCCAGACTGTGCTCTTTGCCATTGACTGCAATAGACACCACAATAAGGTCAGACAATCCTAAAAAATGTAGATTAATCAAATTACAACAATTTCATGCTGAGAGTCCCCGGCTATTGTTTTGTACTGAGGATCTTTGTAAAAGATGTCTGAGGATTAATAATTGTATCTCTTTTCCTCCATGTTTCTTTTAACATAGAAAATCACGTATCTAGACCAAAACCCATCAAATGGGAGAAAACTAAATGAAAAGACAGTAAGATATTCAAAGGAAAACTAGTGCCTGTTGCTTTTGCTGGTAGCCTTCTCCACAGCTTTGAGTGCTTATGCACTTTGTTCCTCAATCCATCTTCCAAACACTTGTTTTCACTAAGTGTGAGTAGTTTCCTGAAAGACAACTGAACAACCTGAAGTTAAACACGTTTGCTGGATGGGGATGGTCTTGGACTGTGATATGATTGCAAAATGCTTGTATTGCTGCTTATTTCTATATGCAATTAGTAGACTTTGATGTATCCCAAATAAGGCAATAAATAATTAATAGAGAAAACCATGTCTAAGATTCAACGAAGTTGCAAATTCATACTTTTACGACCATCTCGTTTCATGCCAGCAGAGTGACATTGGTAGGGGATTTTTTATGTCTAATGGGCATATCCAGGTTCCTGCCAAACATGCTGCATGCCAGATGAGCTGCTGCCAGGTTATAAACTTTGAAGGACTTGTTATGCAGAGGAATAAAAGAGTTTGCTCTCAGGCTACATTTTGCAATTTTATTAACAGGTTCATTGCTACCTTACGGAGTAGCTTCATCACTCAGAGAGCACCTTTAGTGCTGTCCAAGCCTCGGAGATGGATCCAAATGTCCCTGATTACATAAAGTTTTCATTTTGACCTCAGATGGCTCAGGACAACATCAGCATTCTCTTGTGGACCCCAAAAAATGCCAAAGTTTTGCCACAGTCATTAGCACAGGGAACAAACCATGGCATAGTTTGATAAAATAAAAGAGGAGAAATGCAATTTTCTGTTACTACCTGAATTAGAATTTAATCAGAATTTTAAAATATAATACTTTGTTTGGACTTGGATCAGCTCAGGAAAGCTTTTAAGAACATCAACCTTACTTGAAGCACATGCTTACATTCTCTCTTTACTAGAGATATTTTTATGAAGCAAGACAGTCAAGTACTCAGACTACCATTAACATTCACTGAATGTGAAACTCAAAAAGTCTTCCTGAAAATGTGAAGTGTAATTCTGCAAAGAATATCCTATAAAATGCAAAGAGTTCAAAATGCAGTGCATTTTGGGTCAGCAACAAATTGCTTTCAGGAAACTAAAAATTTGAAAAAAAAAAATTATATAATTTTTTCCCTCATTTATTTCTGCATTTCAGTCAACTTAAAAAAAAATTAAAATAATCCATGACCATTTTGAGCTTTTTAAACCATTCTTAAAAGTGGTTTTGAAAAGAAAATTGACAAGTATGATTTACAAACTGACTTGGCCAAATATGCTGATTGTTATCTAATGCATTTTGTGGTATGTGCCTTTTTGCAAAGCAGGCATGATTTGATAAGACAGATTGATTACATTGTATCTGCAATTTTCAGTGAAAAAGTTTTATCTAAATAATATCACCCTATTTCATTCAGAAACATCAGTATATATAACCAATATTAAAACTATATCATCAGTTTCCCCTCAAATCAGGTTTTTATGAAGTAGCCTTTTAAAAAAGCATATTCAGAGGCTATTTGCTGGTGTCTTATAAATGTATCTGCCTTAAGTGATGTTTTTACCTACATCTATGTTCTGGACAACTGTTTTTCAACCCTGTTATTTTCTCAGGGCTATCATAAACATTCTTCCATAAAGTAAATGCTTTTCTTCAGTGCATAGCATTATTTCTATACGTAAAGTTTACTTCAACTGTGTTATTTCAGTAAACAAAAAATTAGGTGGGAGATACTGCTTTGATACTACTCCCCTGTGGGATCTGAAGCAAATCATCCTGCAACGCTGCTTTTCTGCTTACAGTGTCAGGTCTTTGAGAAGAAATTGCCTTCACATTGTATTTGTATATTGCCTCTCAGCTGAGACCTCCAGATGCTGCTATAATAGAAAGATTAAATAGCGGTACTATCTGTTAAATAATGAATACAGCAAGCATGCCGATGAGACTTCCATTTGGGATGAGAAGGCAAAGCTGGGATATTAAATAACTTTCCCAAGGTCATGTGATATATTATTTCCAGAAAAGGACAGTGAGTGCAAGAGCCTTGTATCCAGAGTAGGGGTGCACGAGGAATCCCCGTGGCCTCGCAGTCTCTCTGCTGGGCTAGAACACTCTTGCTGCGTTTGACCAGTTACCAGGCAAAGTGGCTCTGAAGACAGTGGCACTGCTCAGCCAAGGCGAAAGCTGGTGGCATCTAACAGTTCTTTGAGAAGGACACAAGAGGACCTAAGGCATCCGCACTCCAGATGAAAAACTGGATTACAAATAAGGAGTAAACAGTATCACAGACTACTTCTGTACTAATAAATTAACATTCCTGGGCACCAGTTGTCAGTCGTGCGCACCAACCGAACAGCCCTGATCGTGCACTTGGCCAGGACCGACCAACAGTGTTCCAAAAGATCCCCAGTCAAGATTCATGTGCTACTTTAACAATGAGGGTGGTGAAACACTGGAAAAGGTTGCCCAGAGAGGTGGTAGATGCCCCATCCATGGAAACACTCAAGGTCAGGTCAGAAAGAGCTCTTTGCAACTTGATCTAGTTGAGGATGTCCCTGTTCACTGCACAGGGGTTGGACTAGATGACCTTTAAAGGTGCCTTTCAACTCAAAACATTCTATGATTCTGATTTGAATGGAATGGTGGATTAAGAACTGGCTGAACAACAGAGCTCAGAGAGCTGTAATCTGCAGTACAGAGTCCACTTGGAGGCCTGTAGCAAGCAGTATTCCCCAATGTATTTATCAATGACCTGGATGAAGGGACAGAGTGTACCCTCAGCAAGTCTGATGATGATACAAAACTGGGAGGAGTGGCTGACACACCCAAAGGCTCTGCTGCTGTTCAGTGAGATCTGAACAAGCTAGAAAGTTGAGCAGAGAGGAACCTAATATTCAACAACGCCAAATTTTGGTTCCTGCACCTAGGGAGGAATAACCCCCTACATCACTACAGGTTAGGGGTTGACCTGCTGGAAAGCAGCTCTTCAGAGAAGGATCTGGGAGTCCTGGTGGAGAACAAGCAGCAGTGTGCTCTTCTGGCCAGGAAGACCAACAGTATCCAGAGTTATCTCCTCTCCCTCTACTATGCCCACATGATCCCACATTTGGAGTACTGCATTCAGTTCTGCGCTCCCCAGTTCAAAAGAGACAGGGAACTACTGAAGAGAGTCCAACAGAGGGCTACAAAGATGGTTAGGAGACTGGACCATATTTTACAAGGAAATGCTGAGACCTGGGTCTGTTTCGCCAAGAGAAGACTGAGAGAGTATCTGATTAATGCTTGTAAATATCTAAAGGGTAGGTGTCAAGAGAATGGGGCCAGACTCTTTCCAGTGGTGCCCAGAAACAGGACAAGAGGCAATGGTCACAAACTGGAACACAGGAGGTTCCACCTCAACATCAGGTAAAACTTCTTTACTGTGAGGGTGACAGAGCACTGGAACAAGCTGCCCAGAGAAGCTGCAGAGCCTCCTTCTCTGGAGATTTTCAAAACCTGCTTTGGTGTGCTCCTGTGCAATCTGCTCTAGATGAATCAACTTTGGCTGGGGGGGTTGGACTAGATGTTCACAAGAGGTCACATCCAACCTCTACTATTCTCTGATTCTGTGATTTTATGATTCTACTGTGGATCAGGAGTTATTCCCAGTTCACCTCCCGGCAAGTACTCAGTTCTAGAGGGTAAGGGAGATACACGTAAGGACATACGGCATTTCCTGACAGTTGGACTGAAAGGCAGAGATCGGTCCTAGGCATGCTTAATCTTCCTGTACAGCCACTAACACTGGCAAAACCACAAAGCTCAGTCCTGCATTTATGACATTTTGAAGGTCAGGCCAAGTCTGACTGCAAGGAGATTTCCTTTCTAAGTTCATTGCTCTAGTCAGAGGATTGCTCTCCATCTCTCGCCAGTTTACCTTCACTGGCTCTCAGAGATGTCTCACAACCAGACAGGAGCTACTTGCATCTCCAGGAAAGAAGGAGTCGTCCTGCTAATTATGCACCATGGCGCACAATGGTAGATCCGTCCGACCTTAGCTGTACGGTACTCCTCTAACAGAGTCCTCATGCACGCTCTGGCCGCTGTCATCCTCAGGCAGTTGCTTGGCAACACCGGCATCTGCAAGATTCACTCACCAGGCGTTAGGTAATAAACTCACCAATGAGGCTACAGCCAGCTAATTCCCTCTGCCGTTTGCAGCAGAGGATAAAGTGAATCTGTGGCATCTTAGTGATGTGACTAAACAACTGCCTGAAGATATTCCTTTGTTGCAAATTGAATTCCTCTGTTTCAACTGACAGGTCCTTTACCCCTTGTCGGCTGTCTCAAACTAGGAAATAAACCGAGACGCAGAGCACCTGAGGAGCTGCTGTGGCTGTTTGTTTGTGCACCAGCACAGCACCAAACAGTGCGCTAGCTGGAAATCGGCAACTGTGTGCCCGATGTTGCGCAAGTTGTAAACTACAGCCGGCACTTGCTGGATGCAGAGAAGCAGTACAAGCTGAACTGTGCAGGAGGAAAAGCAGCTATCACATTTCCTGTCTGGAATGATGATATTGGTGGAAAAGGTGAAATGCTGAGATTTGCTAGATAGCTCCATCTAACGAGAGCCTGGGCTAGCATACCCCCTCTTCCTCCTTTCTCATGGAAACAATATGTTTTTGCAGGGAGAAAATCAGCAGCCAATGACCCATCCCCTTTCCACTTTTTGGTGAGCTGGTAAAATGAACTAACAGATCACCCTCTGTTTGCCAAGAAATTGCTTAAGACCACCTAGAATGCTCTGTGACTTCTCATGGTAGGTTTGACAGAAAGCCTTCATGTTGCCGTGACGGGTTTTGTGCTTGATGCCACTATTGGGTAATCCAATATACTGGATTTCTCAACTCACTTGAGACACACACACATGCACAAAAAGACACAAATTCTTCCTGTAACACAAAATTAACAAACTGAAAGAGCAATAGAGTGGAAGAAGTTAATGTAACCTATTATTGGATCATCATAAATAAGGCATCTAGCCTGAATTGCTCTCTGGGCTTCTTCATGATTCAGTGAAGATGGAAGGAGTATCTTAGAGAGAAGGAGCCTGTTTATCCTTTCTGGACATAGAGAGAACCTGCGTCTGGACATCTAACCTTAAATAGATAATGTTAGTTGGGTTGCGTACTATCCAAATTTCTGTAGATAATGTACCACTCTTTGTTGTGCCATTCTAACTTTTTTTTTTTTTCTGAGAAAAGACGGAGGAGAAAGGGAGAGATTAAAGATTGGTTAGATAACTGCTATGCATCACAGCTTTCACAGTCAGATGAGCAATTTGTTACCTGTGTCTGATTTTATGACCCTACAATAAACAGATATCTGGAAATTTGGGGCAGAATACATTTAAATTTTGTCAAATGGATCAGTGCTGATTCCAGAGAAGCTGGACCAGATCTTCACATGTATGCAGAGGCCTCCTGGTGCAAGACTCAACTCTGTTCAGATTTCAGTTCTTACATGTTTAAATAATGCACAAGAACCTAAGGACTGTTGTACTGGGTCAGATTAAACATTTATCTCTGTTTCTCTCTCTAGCAGTGTCTAACAGCAGATGCCTAGGAAAAAGATGTAGCAATATGACACAGTTACAAATTTTGACAGCTTGGTCAGAGGCTGTGCAGATATGTTTGAGCTTAGGAATTCCTAATGGCCTTTTCTTTGGAGTTAATTTTCTTTATAATAAACCCATGCAAGTATTGTCAAAAAGCCATTTGGGATTTCCCCATTTTGAACACTACTTAGAGGAATGAGAGACAGAGGGGCCACGTTAGAAAAGGTTGTGAACTCCTACCAGGAATTGTGTCCATCCTGCAGGGTGGAGCCAAGATGAGCTTCACTTTGCTGGGTCTGTGGATCTTACTGTAGCAGGGTTTTGTTTCATAGTCTGAGTTCATAAGGGACACCTATTCCTCTCCATTATATAATTCTAAGAAAATATTTGAGGATGCAGTTTGCTGTGTAATATCAACATAACATTGCTACACTTATTTGTTATTCAAACTAATCATAAGGAAAATATACTGCCCAGGACTTCAGTAAGTGTGCTTTGCAGTGATTCCACATCACTTAAATGAGAGTACAAATGCAGGCATGAAAAGCTGAGGTAATGAAAAGAAAGTTAACACCTTCAAATATTGATGCTGGGGCATGTGCTGCCAGCACAGCATTTCTCTCCTGACATTCAAGGAGCATATTTTGACTCCTGAGAGGTGCTGAGCTTGAAAGGTGCAGCTATTTCTGAATGAAGGGTACTTCAGAGCTCTGAGATCTTTGATGCTCTCTCTTTGCATCTGAGAGCAGGAAACAAGTACGCCTCTCCCAATGCAGTGTATATACAGAGAGATTTGTAAAAGAAACAAGTTTCACAGACAGCCCCAGTGCTGGATGACTGAGCATCATAGCTTGTAGCAGATGAAGGGAAATGTCAAGCCCCGTCAATGCTCTGCTTATGAGGATGGACAGCAACCTGTGTCTGTGCAGCCCAGCAGAAATGAAGTGCCATTTAAATCACTTATGTACAGAAGTGAGCAATGCTGTTGGCAGCTACTTCTTACCTTTCAAGTATTCCACCACTTTTGGATACTAAGAACCAGCTTTGGCAATGGATTTATAACCATAGTTTCTAACAGATTGCCAAGCACTCACAGTTGCACTCAAATTTGTCTTGCACAGATTTTAAATTTATTAGGCTCAACTTCTTGAAGAAAAAAAGATAAGTCTTGCTAGATGAGACTTGAATCTAGAAGAGCAGGAAAAGAAAATTATTCCTTACAGAAGAAAACGAAATCATAATGAGGAGAAGGAGACATTTAGATGTTCTTGTTGATAGAACATCATCATAAAAGGCACAAGAATTGAGGTCGAGCTGGAAATGAAGGCAAGGATAGTCATTCGAAATTCCAAAGACAGGGACAAAAAGACTAAACTAGTGCATGAAAGGCAGTGCCAGTGGAGAAATTTGATGCTTTCATTGATGAGAAAGAGACAGCATTGTACTATTTGCAGTTTGAATGGAAGGGAGTAGCTGAAATTACTCATGGTAGAGTTGTTTTCTATTACTGTTTCTACAACTGCCACACTTTCCTTTCACTTCAAATTGACTCTGCACTTTTTCATAGTGACATCATGAATGACATTTTTTTTCCACAGTGAGATCAATAATAAACAATACTAAGTGACACAACCATAATCATCCTTAGAAAGCTGCAAACAAATGAAAATCTAGTTTAATTTACATTATACATTTTAATAACTTATCTACTCTGCCCTTTTATTGATAACAGGACAAAAGACAGCATAACATAGCATGTGATGGAATAATGAGAAGCACATATTGCAAAGTCAGTTTCTGAAGGTAGCATAGTCTCCATTCTAGGTGTAATCTTGCGACTCTTAGTTTTGAGAGATGACCAGGTCTGCAAAGATAATCATATGGTCCCCTTTTTATTTAGTGCTCGCACATGCCTAGTTTGCACACATATAGGAGTTGCTCTCACAGTTTAGACGATAATAAGAAAAAATGGACAAGTTCCTCATCTCTACCTTATTCTCTCAGGGGAAGATGAGTGAATTTAAGAGGTAACATACGGGTTTGACTTTTAGAAGCTGCTAGGCACGTCCCCTTGAAATCACGCTCTCCAGAGGTTCTCCTCTGGGACAATCAAAACCATGCACTCTGACTCCTGTTAACATCTGCAAATAGTCAGTCTGTTGCAGTCCTGTCAACTTTCAATTTCCTACAAGGAGGCAAGTGTCACAGTTGCTCCATAGTAACTCTGTAGTCCTGTCATCACCCTAGGATCTTCCTGAATTAATTAACAGGGGGCAGAGTGTATTCACTGACACTGCAGTAGGACTGCTGGGTGAGAGCGTGGACATTTGCTATGCTGCTCGTCCAGCATCTGGCTGTGGAATGTACCATTTTGTTTTCATACTTCAGGAGGTGCCCTCTCCTACTCCCACAGACTCTGCCTCCCTATTTGCTTCGAAAACCTGAAATTATGACTTATGGCTGGATATCACCAAGGATTTTATGCACTCACACTATCTTGGGATTTCTGTAGCCATTATAACATGCCACAGTGCTACCTCAAATATATCTTAAAATACCATGTAGAAAATAACTAATACATGAGTTCAAGTAGAGTATGAAACATAAAACAATGATTATTAGATGATTAGATAATGGCTCACTTATCTGTACAAATGCCATGCCACAGTAATTCATTGTAAACTAACATATGTGAAATCTGCAGCTGAGACTTTCAAAACTGTCTAAGGGATTGAGGTACATATCCACCATTAATGTTAATGTGTCTATGTCTCCTTCATCGCTTAAAAAAAAATTAACCCATATTTCAAGAGAAAATAATAAGCTAAGTACAAGATAATTTCAAATCTGAAGGTCGCAGATGTCACAAGGGATTCATGCTAGCCTTCATCACAGCAAAATATCAGGCACAGATGCTTTAATGGGAAACTTGTTCCAACTCAAATGCAAAATTAAATCAGTATCTTCAAAATTCCTTTTGAAAGGGAAAAAAAAAATCATCTATTAACAGTACCATTGTAGAATTTTTGTTTCTTTTTCTGAGTTTAGGTTTACAAGGAGCCTGTTTTTACATTGGTTTTTAGCATACTAATGTAGAATGGAATAGTATTATTATCGATGTGGGATAAGAAGATGTAACAGCTGAAGTATTACCTCTTCAAAAATTTTTGCATTAATTAGCTATCATTGATAGAAAGGGCTTTTCTTCTGAATTAAGATGTCACCTACTTCCAGTGCAATGAAATAATACAGCCCTTAGAAAGGTCAAAAATAATCTAAACATGTAACAAAAATTAATTAATGTAACTATTTTTTTAATATGATGGTTTGGTTTTGGTTGGTTATTTTTATATATACATGATAGAAACAGACACTTTTTCATTTTTTTCCCCAAGCGATTTTTTTTCCACACAATTAAATGATTTTATAAAAAAAAAATAGGCTTGGAACGACTAATTCTCTGCAGACAAAACATTTTCTGAAGTGGACCTGCCAATATAATTTAATATTAAAATATGACATAAATGAAAGGGAACCATTCATATCATTTATTCAGGGGCAAATTATATACATTCACACATACAATGTTGTTTTTAAAAAAGGTAAATGTAGTGTATCTTTCAACAAATTAAGTGGGAGCTGATTTAGGTGTGATGTGATATCTTTTTCGAATGGCAGTTGTGTATTCAGCTCTACTGCCCTCTATCAAAGATTTGCAAACAGAGGTGTAAAATGATTATGTGTTAGTCACTACAAAAGGAATCTCTCCATATTCTTATGAGGGGAAAAGTTTGTCAGCTGCATAGTAAAGTACTTGGGAGACCTGGAATGCGCTTGTATACACGAACAATAAAATGTTTCCCAATGATAGTCTGCCTTATAGTTCATTTGCCTGAAAATCTCTTGGCAGCCATCTGGATCAGGTTTAAATAAAATATTATACTAAGCCCCTAATCTGACAGTGATAAGCTGGTGACAATGATTATTCATGAGTTTATAGGGAGAGTAGACCTTGAGAGGCAGATGTGAGGCCTTTCTTTCAGGCCCAGTTTCAGTCCTTTGAATGTACTGGAACCACTTCAGAACATAAGGTTTGTTTTATATAAAGAAAAAAAAAAAGCTACTTTAATTAGCTTGACATCTAATTGCTTCCTAATTGTCAGAGTTGTCCTAAAGAAAAAGAAAGAAACGAATTAATTTCCCAAGGCTTGCTGCACATGCATCCTTGCATAAAAAAAAAAAGAAAAAAAGAAAGTTGTTTTTGTTAAATTGATGACCCAAAGTTAATGAAATGACTTGGCCCTGTTTCAGAAGGCAACTGCTCTGAAGTAGGGGGATACCACTTCACTGCTTTATTGAAATAGAAAACTTTGGGAGGGTGTTTCCAAAGCACTTATCTTGGACTGAACTTTGCTCTCATGAATTAATCTTCATGTCTTGGCAAATGTAGAAAGCCCTTTATTCCTCATGGGCCTAATCCAATTTTTTTTTAAGTCAACAGACAGTTTTCCTTTGACTTTCCTGCACTTTGGATCAACTTTTATATATACTCAAATTAAGATGGGAATTTAAGGAATGGGTTTTATAGGAAGCTCTCTGCTTGAATTTCGTCAATGATATGGAGTTCTCCCAAGTAAAGTTCTGTATCTGTTAGTATACGCCTTCCTCTCTTTATGTGACGCTTAATATGAAAATGTGGCATAGATAGGAAGGAGTTATTTGAAGTCATCACTCATGTAGAAGAAAACAGTTCATTCACCCTTGCATATGTATCATCTGCATCTAGGATCTTCCCTCCTGAACTCCACATTTCTGCCACAAGCCACATAAAGCCACAGAAGCTGTGCTATACTGTGAACATCTTTTAGAAGTTCATTCTTGATGTAAGTAAAGGCTTGCTTTTCTGCCTGCTCCCAAAGGAGAACATCAATTGCTTCTGAAAAGGAAGAGGCATAGAAAGCTCCGGCCCGAGAGCGGTTGCAGCATTTACAGACTCCCCTGTTTGACCCCATTGCATTCTAATGCACAAACTTTATTCCCCTTGGCACAACCTACATGACAAACAGTCAGGCCCCTCATGAATAATTCAAGTGCTAGCAATTCATGGGAATAAACTAGAAGAACATTCATATTGGTTAGAGAAAACTGTCCTCTCAGAATGGAGGCCATGTGACCGTTATTTAAGTGTTGGCACTGGCTATGATTATTTATTTGTTTGTAGTACAATGGCATCTAGATGTTCCAGTTATGAGTGGGAGCCCACAGAAAGAAACTCATTGCCCAAAAATCTGCACCAAGAAGCTCCAAGCCTAAACTGATGTCAGCTGTAAAGGTAAGGCAATCAGCTTGCTGTCTTCTGGCTGAGGAAGGATAGTCTCCAACAGAAACGAAATACCCCCAGCTTCCACCTACTGTCTCCCTCACAGTCCTACACTGCTTTTCAGCTATGCCGAGCTTTTCTTCAGTTTCCTAACATACCTTTCTCCCCTCCTTCAGCTTTTCTTTTGGACCCAGGGGTAACAGTCAAGAACTAAGATAAAAGTTCAGAGTCACTAAACACACATCCAAAGATATTTTCTCAACTGTTTGCAGATGTGAGGATAAGGAACTACAGAGTACCCAGCACTAAATGGTCTCCTGAGATTTAGGAATATATGGGAACATGGCTGGATCCAGACTGTATATTTTCCTCTGGCAGAGGAAATAATTGTCACACTGTGTGGCAAGAAGTAAATACTCTACCCTTTGGAGCTAATGAGAGACAACAACCCTTTTGGCTTCCCTAGCAAGTCCATAGGCAATGGAGAACTGCTCCTTCCTCTTTATCACCACAGGATGTGGCTCGAGATACTCAGTTTTAGTCTTACTCTGATACATGAGGTGGGTACAAATTCTGCCCTCAGCCTTCTTCGAGTGTTAACAACACTAATGAAATTGCTCTGGGGCTGTCATTTTTCATCTTGGTATTCTTATGTTGCTGATCTGCATTGCAGCACTTTTCTTTGCTCCCAAGGATTCAAACTATGCTTTGTAGTTATAAGACTATTCAGGAGTGGCCTGAAGGCTCAGTCAAACCAGAATCAGTGGGAGACTGACCTTTATTTAACAACCTGGGAAAGGGAAAAGCCAGAATTAATCTTCAAACCAAATTTCCTTCTTTAACACAGACAGCCAGTAGGGAAATTATTTGCGGTTGCTAAGGGAGGTTAGTTAAGTCTAATCAGAGCTCTCCTCTGAGCACATTCTCAGCACAGCTAGCCATGAACTTGGAAGTTAGCTTGCGAGAAGTTCAGCTGGAACCAGCACTCACAGAAAGCTAGTTTGAAGACTACTGACACACACACAAAATCACAGTAATCAATTCAACTAGTATAAAAGAAGACTGTTAAAAGTGGTTCAGAGGTTTGAAACTGCTATTCTAGATTGGTCAGGGAGACTTTCCTACTCCTATGCGACATCTCCCAGTTTCACAGACCCTTCATTTCCAAGAGTGCCAGAGTGAAGATGGAGTCATGCCGTCCCCATTATCTGGACAGGGAAACAGTAGCGGCTCTCCTCAGCAAAAGAATGCAACTTTTGATCTCATCACTTCAGGCATGTAGCACCCTTCTCAGATCTACTCCTTAGGATTCTGTAAGGATCCATGCTACAGGCAGCCCTATGAAAGCTAGCAGTTGACACAGAAATTGCTCATTAGGCCTCGATAGCACCCTTCTTAGGTGCAACATATATATTGTAGAATAAAAAATAAATGAAGAGCATGCTCCAGAATGGGATAAAAGTGAAAATAAGCTATTATAACTTATAAAAATGAAAAACACTAAAAGTATCAGAGGCTAAGGAAAAAAATAATGAAATCCATGACAAGAGATTACATGCTTGCATGCTGCAGCCTTCCCAGAGATTTAATGTAAATGATTAGAAAAAAATCCCCAAAGCAGAAACAGAGAAATCTCTCAGTGAAGACCCTCTCTAAATATAGTACACGCGACAGTACCTGCCGTACTCCTGTTGTTTAGTTTTAAGTACACTGCGTGCCCTGCAGTGCTTCATGCCAGAGCAAACCCACCTGCCTTAAAGTTGAAGATCTCTCCTAAAGCTGCTTATCCACCCCTTGACTCTAACATACTCTGCCTTGTTTTTATCACAAGTCTCCTATAAAGGAGATTTTGATTCTGCCCAGGCATCCCCCATCAGTCCCACCTACCAGCTCATAAACACGTCTCTGAAGTCTGAACTAGCTCTGGTGGTACTCTGGGGATATCCTGGAGCAGTCATGGGCAAAAGACAGCAGAGATCATACAACGCCCAAGTCGATCTTGCTGCAGGTAATAAAATAAATCTAAGACCTTCCTTTCAGATGCATCCACAGTTAGAAATAAGTGTTTTGGAACTGCTTTTAGAGCATGGAAATTGCTAAACTAATTTGGGCCCTTTTTTGTAACAAACTATAATGAGGGCAGTGACAGAAGGCAGCTGTTGTTGCAGGAATGGCCAGCTTGACTAGTTACTAGGAATGGGACAACAGAACTCATCAGACTTTCCTTAAAATGACTACTAATCCCTACTATGTTATAATATACACCTAGAATGTGTTTGGTTGCAGGCTTTTGATCCTTACCAACTTCTAATGGCTACAAGTCAACCATGTAAAAAAGCATGGCGTATCGACCTGTGTGGTACGGTTACGGGCCTGTACCCTCTGAGAAGGCTTCCGATACTTACAAAAATCCTTGTCAAAAAGAAAAAAAAAAAAAAAAGAAAAAAGAGAAAGTCTAATGTTTTTTGTCCTCTGTCTGCTTTTACGCTGGCACACTTCCAAGGATCACTTGGAACCAATGGAGCTGGCTATGATTAAAGAGCCCATGCACACAAACAAAAAACGGATTACACAGCAAAGCAACAAGACCAAAGACCATTTGAAATGGATTGCTTACTCAAAAGAAGCTGCTTCTTGGAAGGGACACGGCTGTGCTAGTTAATCAGTAGTGTCGAAATAGATGTCTCTATCATAGCCTGTTATTTATTTTGCATCAGGAAAGCGACAGTACCTGGTGAAGTTTGGGAAGAAAACACAACATTGTAAATTCCTTTTCTAGAACTGATGAGAGCAGATTTATGGAGGAGATTGCTCCAAAAATTTGCTGCAATATAACATTGGGGGTGAAGGGAAAAAAAGAAATGTATGTGTAAAATTGCTGACTATACTGCTGACAGGGCAGTTGTTCTGGAGGAAATAATCTTTACAGTGTTCTGAAAAAATAAACATCCCACCATCTCCTGAGATCAGCTCAGTTAGAAACAAGGTCTTGAACACATACATACATAAGAACTTTTCCTCTGCCTACAAAGGAAAAAACAAATGGAAGTCTCTAATTAAAAATTAAATCATGCAACTCCAGCATTAAGCCATGCTCTGCATGACAGTGCATCATTAATGCAGAGCACTAGGATCCTCACAGGTACAGGTCTTCCGAAAGAGGAGTTTATATATAATAAGGGTTCATTTCCATGGCAGAAATTGGTGTTTGGTGTTACTCTTACTTACTGGGCTGCGAAACACAAAGAAAAGGTAGTATGATGATACCTGGGAACGGTAGTTGGCTATGCTTAAACTTCACCACATAGGTTACAAGAATAACTATGGAGTAATGGTTGCTTTAATCTAGAATTTTAAATTATTAAAAGTACAATATTATCAATTCAATACATGTATTGAATGCATATTTTGCTGTTTTGTGTTGTTTTCTTTTTTTCCTCAGTGGAAATAGCTACATATTTCTTCAATGTATAGAAATGGATTATGTACTGAATAGCAATGTTTTAAAAGTAAATCCTCCATTTTAACATTTCAAAACTTGAGTTCACCCAAAACAAAAATGAAATGAAAAATATTTCAAGGCAAATTATGTCTAGGAACAGGAAAAGATGAAGCATCTTCTCTAGGAAAAGAAAATAATGAAATACTAGAAGTTTCTCAACATTGGACCACTTGTTAGAATAAGCAATGAAAGTCCTGCACCCTTTGTATGCTGACGACCAAGATATTGTTGTAAAGACTTCCATAGACAAATTAGAAAAAAAAAATTGTTTACCGTGAAATTGTTGACAGTACCAAGCTTGACAGTTTTCCAGTGAAATTTCCTCACTATTAGAGGGATAAACCACAGCTTTTACACCTAAAAAATATTTAGGTTTTGATGAAATATGAAACATGAAAGTCCAGATCTGCATTGAGTCAGACAGAGTGGAGATTGACAAGGAATTTCTCAAACTCTTCTTGAAACTGCCATCTTTTGAAGAATTAAATGCTCATTGAAATAGAGCTTGACGGGGTACCTCAGTCTTCCAAACCTCAGGGGAACACCCGTAAAGGGATTAATATATCTCTACCATGGGTTCGGAAATTAAGCCTGTTTTGGTCCCAGAAAACCTAAATATATTTCCATTCATACAAATGCATGTAAACAATAGTATGATCTTAAAGAAGGATATTTTGGAAGAAATATTCAGTTCATCTCTTTATTTTACAAAGTGATGACATGAATTTTCTGTGTATTTCACATCCTCTACTAGTCATTGCTTATGAAGTTCCAGATGTCAGTAACTCAGCAGCCAGGTTTTGAACTAATGAAACATCTAGACTTGAGCACACATCTTTCTTACCCCATAAAGTTGCTTCTTAGTGATAAATTACTTTCCCAGAATGACAAATAGTATTGCTTAATGGTTACAGGTGAGGTAAACAGCTACGGACAAATTTTCTAAAGTTTTGGATTTTTTTTCTTGTGTCTACTTTTAATGTTTATACCAGAATTTGTTGATTTCTCATTTAGATATGAGGTCATTTCAAAAATGTCTGTGTAACATAAAGATGAATTCATCCACAAAACTTTTTACATTCCTCCCAATTTCAGTTCTGTAAGAACACTAAGAGAGTAAATTTCTACATATTATGATTCAATAAAGGCATCAACTAGCTGAGTACTAAGAGTATATTCCCTGTGATTCACAATATCCATAATTCCTCTCTGTACTATTTTCAAAGCTAAAAATTAGTCCTGGAAATACCAACAGAAATATACTCTTTCTTCATATTATAATGAAAAGAAGTAGAAGATCTTCATTCAGTACAAGCTTTCACTTCAGTAAAAGCAAAAGTAGCAGAAAATTACTAAGATCATTTTTTTACTCTTCACCTTTCAACAAGAACCATGACCTTGAACATGCACCACTTGCATATCAGAAAATAGTTCAAGGAATACATATCACCTGGAGATCTTCTGTTATTGTGCAGTGAGAACAAAATCCAAGGCTAAATACTCAAATGCTAATAGAATAAGCTGAGAAAAAAAAAAAAAAAAGAGAGGAATCCACAAAGAAGATCATTTCTAAACAAAACTTGAAAATACTCTTTATTTTGTCATTAAGAAGCTACAATCAAGACCTCAATTAAAAGCATGACTTAATTCCTGGCATGTCTGAAATTTGGTTAGAAAGCTATATTTCACAAATTTCTTAAATTCCTTATAGGCAGAAATGAAACGTACAGTTTGTGTATTCTCAAACTCAGCGCCAGCACACCCATTGTTTCAAACAATTCAGTTGTTTATTAACTCTTTCCTTTGGTTTCTAAACCTCAAGAGGCTGTGGTTTGCCTGCAGTTCATGCACTTATGTCAATGGATCATAGGTGCAAACCACGGACAACTGCAGCAGAAGGAGCAGGCAGTAACAACACAGGATGAAAAGCAGCCATGGGACTCCTGATTCCAGGTCATTCAAGCATCCCGCTGCACTCCAGCACCTGCTATATTCCCAATGGCTCCCATCAAGGCACATTCTCTTGCTGAGGAATTTTGGATGCTTTGGGCAAAGAGTTCTAGCCTGGAGGGTTTGTTTTTTTTGTTTTGAAAAAGGGGTAAGAAAAAATAAACATAAAAATTGTCAGCTAAGAAAACCCAGTAGCGCTTGAAAAGGCATCCTACTGTGCTTCCGAGAAAGGATTTTGAGAGAAATTGAGAAGGTACTGTTTGAAAGAGGTTTGCTGCTTTTAGCTGGAAAACTGCCTTTGGGTTCTTTGCATCTTCATGTTCTCAAGGGATGGATGTATTTTCTAAATGTCTAACATTTCTGACCATGGGAAATACACTCGGTTTCATTTTTAATAGCCTCCTTCTTTTTATAACTCCTTCCTGCTCCAAAATGGTGGAATAGCTCATTCTGGAAGTTATCTCTTATCTCTAAGCATGTGGAGGAAAAGAAGGTTATTGGGACTGGTCAGCATGGATTCAGCAAAGGGAATTCATGCTTGACCAATCTCATAGCCTTCTATGATGTTATGACTGGCTGGGTAGATGAGGGGAGAGCAGTGGATGTTGTCTACCTTGAATTCAGCAAGGCTTTTGACACTGTCTCCCATAATATCCTTAGAAAGATTAGGAAGTGTGGGTTAGACAAGGGGACCAGTGACATGGGTTGAGAACTGGATGAATGACAGAGCTCAGAGAGTTGCGATCAGCAGTGCAGAGTCTAGTTGAAGGTCTGCAGTTAGCGGAGTTCCCCAGGGGTCAGTACTGGGTCCAGTCTTGTTCAACATATTCATCGGCGACCTGGATGAAAGGACAGAGTGTATCCTCAGCAAGTCTGATGATTATACAAAACTGGGAAGAGTGGCTGACACATCAAAAGTGTTGCCATTCAGTGAGACCTGGACAGGCTGGAGAGCGGGGCAGAGAGGAGCATAATGAAGTTCCACAAAGGCTGGTGTCGAGTCCTGCACCTAGAGAGGTATAACCCCGTACACCAATACAGATTAAGAGCTGATCTGCTGGAAAGGAGCTCCACGGAAAAGAACCTTGGAGTCCTGGTGGACAGTAAGTTAACCATGAGCTAGCAATGTGCTCCTGTGGCTAAGGAGGCCAATGTTATCCTGGGGTCCATTACGAGGAGTGTAGCCAGAAGGTCAAGGGAGATTCTCCTCCCACTCTACTATGCCGTAATGAGCCCACGTCTGGAGTATTGAGTCTGGTTTTGGGTTCCCCAGAGTCTTCAAGAGAGACAGGGAAATACTAGAGTTCAATGGAAGCTGTGAAGATGATTAAGGGACTGGAACATCTCTCTTATATGGAAAGGCTGAGAAGCCTGGATCTGTTTAGCCTGGAGAAGAGAAGACTGAGAGGGTATCTGATCAATTCTTGTAAATATCTAAAGGGTAGGTGTCAAGAGAATGGGGCCAGACTCTTTCCAGTGGTGCCCAGAAACAGGACAAGAGGCCAATGGTCACAAACTGGAACACAGGAGGTTCCACTCCAACATCAGGAAAAAATTTTTTACTTTGAGGGTGACAGAGCACTGGAATATGCTGCCCAGAGAGGTGGTGGAGCCTCCATTTCTGGTCCCTTCCAGCCTCTACCATTCTTTAATTCTGTGATTCTCTCCTTGGTACCACTAGACCTGAGCACTGACAGCCTCCTTGCCTGGGTCCAACCTGCCACCCCAGGCTGCTCATCCAGCACTGGGTTCTCACTCACACTTCAGGCGGTAACCCTCACCCCAGCCTTCCTCTAGCCTCTTCTTACAAGGCTCCCAGGTCACCTTTTAGGCCATTTTCAAATACAGTTAAAATATTGGCATCAATTTCCCATGAAAGTCTGTCAGTGAAGAAACCATTGAGGTTTTCCATACCTGGCGACTTTCTTTTGCTGGATACCTGCAAGCCACTACTTTTATTTTTTTAAATACTGTTCTAATATCTGCTTCTTTAAGAACATTTATGTTTTCTGCTGTTGCGCAAAACAGATGTATGGCTTATCTTTGACTAAAGCTTGGTGAAATTTTTTGGCTAAAGTATCTCTGGAGAAATTATTCAGTGAAAAGCAAAATATATCAACCAGTCGGATTGAATTTACAGGATAGTTTGAACCACAAAAGGCTTAATGCAGTTCTCCTTCCAAAAAAAACTGTGTTCATATTTAAAGAAAATTGAATGTTTGTATTTTCTTCATTCAAAATAGTATTTCATTTAGAAAACTTCTAACAAACTTGTTTTAAAGCAAACAAACAAATAAATAAATACTACAATGTTTTAGGTCAGATGAAGAAAGTAATTTGACCAAAGATAATTTCATTTATCTTAAAAATGTTTCCTTTACAGTCAACCCAAAATTATTTTTTTCTTTACTTTCAGAAATACCAGCAAAACAAAAGATTCACTATTTACACAGCTGCTTTTCTGACATGTATGCCCCAGTCTCAGGGCTACATTTCTTATTCCTGGCTGGGCTTCTCACGAACATTCCTCTAGTTAATAGCAATAACATGGGTCAATTCAGACTTGAGGCAGGTAGGTGGTGTTTAGTGGATTTTTGCCCACTGTTATTAGGGCTGAATAGACTCCATTTTATTATGTTATCAGTTTCTCAAAACTGGGTTGACATTCTATGCTGCAATCTGTTCTTTGATTTGGATGGAAGAAAGGTTGAGGATATTGATACAGGAAGGTACTAATACAAGTTTCCTACTTCAAAGTGTTTTATTACTTCCTTATTATTCTCACTTTATATTTTTAAATAGCATTTTTGTAGAAGTCTTGTTCCTGGCCTAATCTATCTTACCGGCAGTTCATGTCCTCATTTTTGGAAATCCACTGCATTAAGCTGTTGGGCTGCTCTAACGTTTGCCCACAAAATTTGCTTACTATGCACTGGTAAGACACTTCAAGTTTTTCAGTTTGGGAATTTACTTGTGCTGAAGCTGCGGAGCTGGCATGCTTCACTGGGATTTATTCTTACATTAAAAAAAAATAACCTCAAAGTTTTCTTTAGCATTTAATCACTTTCACGCCAAAAAGCTCTTCCTCTTTACACCCACACAGCTTGTCCAAAATTTATTGCTTTTTCTCTTTTGCACCTTCCCATTTTAAGTTCTCTGGACACTAAACTGTACTCCAGAAATTCTCAGCTTCCACTACTCCACTTACCTTCTCTCACTTTATTTCACTGTTTTCATCCACTAAACATATTTCTCTGACACCATTTTCCTTTCCTGTCTCACTGAATACTTTTTCCGGTTTGAATTTTTGTACTAATTTCCCTTGGTTCCCTTGTTCCCACCACCTCTGCATCTTCTATGCAGCTTTCTTAGGCTCTATTATTTCTACATTTCTGTCCTCGTCCTCATGTTCATGCTCTCTGTAATGCCTTTTCTCCTTAGATTTATCACTCGGGATCCTTTATGCAGAAGTTGTTCAATGCCTCCCTTTCTCCCTTCATTAATAATTTTCTTATGCTTGTAACGCTCTTCAGATGCACATACACTAACACCATCCTCACTTCATCCAAAAGCTAGAACCACCCCTTGCATGACCAATTTGAGTGACCACAGGAACGAGACCTCAGTACGCCCTTGTTCACTCTATTGTGATACTTGTCCTCTTAGCCTTGTCTTTCCCAACAATTATTTTATTGAACTTGTAGATGTGATCAGGATAGTGGGTTCCAAAACACTGAAAAGGTATTTTGGAGAATTTTTAGAGTTTAGATTTAAGGCATCCTTCCTGCCTCTCATCAGAAATCTAGCTTTCTTTTGCTTCCTCAAGGCGATCATGCTTAGCAAAAGGATGACTGCTCCCAGTTAGAGTACATACTCCCTATGCTCAGCTAGGTCACGCCTTGGGTTTCTGTCCATAGGGCTTTTACATACCGGGTTAAACAAGGGCCCATTAAGCAATCTGAGAGCTTGCAACAAAAGGATGCGAGTAGTGACACTTATCTCTAACTTAATCATTGCTAACAATAAACTGTTATTTACAGTGTAACTAGATAAAGGAGGAACTTGCTGTTTCGCATAAAAAGAAGGAAAAAAAAAAAAAAAGAAAAGATATGACCATGTTATAGCTTCCATCTGTTCAGGCATTGAAGGAGATCTTTGCATGACATTTAGAACAAATATGATACTTGTTTATCCAAAACAGAGACTATGGAATTCTGCAGCCCATTCCTCAGGCCCATCTTGCTGAGAGTGCCTGAGCTGCAGGATACTGCTCCAAAGGTGACCTCATTCTGAAAGCTCAATCCAAATGAATAAAAAAAATATTTGTTTATTCGAATGTGTTGTAGCAGTTTTCAAAAAGTGACCTAGTGAGATTGCAGCAGAGGAAAAAAAGGTCTATTTTAGTTACTACTCAGCTTGGTGCATTATGCATCAACCTAGGGTTCCTTCCAAGGCTTTCAAATTGTTTTAGGAAAAAACAGAATGAATAAAATGTATGTTACTTATACAGAACCATTTTTTTGTTTTCAATTACACCAGGGTAAATTCAGAGTAAATCTAATTAAGTCAATGGTGTTCTAATAGTGTAAAAAGTGAACAAATTGAGCTCTGAAGCTTCTCATGTTTTGTTTGCCAAGTGTTTTCATGTTAAGCTGGCAAATGGACAGTGACAGGATGTACAGGTTTTAGGAGCCCTTTGGCAGGCACCAAAGAAGCCCTATTATACCCCATGACAATACAGCCATTTGCAAATGCTACCAGAACCGGACTTCCCAGCCAGAAGCATAGCGGTTCCTCTCACTGGTTTTGTTACCCTCACATGCTTACTTGCTAAATTGTAAAAAAAAGGCATCCTGGATGTTTCCTTGAAGTGACAACTGGGATTGAATGAGAAATTTTTCACTAAACCCCAAACACGAAGGAAGAACATTACACAGAAACTACAAACAACTGTAATCTAGTCTTTTCCTCCTCTCCTCAAACATGGTCTCAAGCTCTCTCCAAACTCCCACAATATCCAGGGTCATGGTTCTTCTATTCAATTAGAACAGGTAATTTCCTTTTCAACCTCACATTAATTTTTTTGCATTATTTATTAACAACTTCTATGCTTGCTGAAAGAATATGGGGTCATTTGTTATATTTAGTCTCATTTTTTGCTTAACGAATAGAGAGTGAGATTCAAAAAAGACCGCACCTTAAATACATTTTCTGGAAAAGCTGGGCTCACACATTTCAGTTTTCAGTCCTGAAATCATCCTTTGGGTTGTCACTCCATATGAGATTGCTGAACACTTCTGAGCCACCTCCCTCCAGGGGTCAGAAAGCCCTAGTTGCCAGGCTGCCCCGCCAGCTACAATGGGAGCCCAGCAGATAGGCAGAGCTGCCTGAAGGCTTCAGTGGAAGAGTAGTGGCTTATTCCTCAGTACGACCTAATGCAGACATAGGAGTCTGCTTCTGACTAAAGTCAGTTGTGACCGTCACTTTCTTCTAAGACAGCCAAAGGAGGTATAAGCACCCACTTTGAATTAAGCCTATCAGCTGGAGAAACTGATTGCAACGCTTCCCCTTTCAGGGTCCTCAATGCATGGGCATGGTCACTGTTCTTGAACCATGCAAGAGAGCGAGAGAACAGCCATG
Source organism: Baryphthengus martii (assembly GCA_013396935.1). NCBI lineage: Eukaryota > Metazoa > Chordata > Aves > Coraciiformes > Momotidae > Baryphthengus > Baryphthengus martii. The sequence continues at coordinate 214,949 of VWZK01013495.1, read as the reverse complement.
CAAGACAGAAGTGTGAACGTGACTGAGACCAAATGGTTGCAATTGGTATGGAGAGAGGAGTGCTGAGCCTGGTTTTCACCTCAAAGCATTCGAACAGCTGGAATATATCCAAATGTCATCCTTGCAGGTTTCCTCCAACATCTCCATTGTAACAACCTTGCTTTCCCATGCTCCTACATCATCTCTGTCCCTCATAAGCCAGATGAGAGGCAGTACATTGCAAGCTACATTTCGACCATTTGCTGCCCAAGAAACCCTGCCAATTGGGTACTTAAAAAATGAACAGAAAATTGTGGTCCAACAAGGCTTACTAGGAGGAAAAGTCCTAAACTAGTTCTCATAGCAGGGGAAGAGACTTCTTCAGTGTTACCTCATCTATCTTCAAGGCTCATCTCCTCTGCCAATGTTGACTGAAGTTTGTCAACAAGACTCAAAAGTTGTTGTAGGGACTAGCAACAGTTTGCTTACTTACTGTTTTATAAAACCTCACACCACCTAAACAATCCCAAACCACTTGTAGTCAGCAAGACCCTTTCCGTGTTATTACTTGAGACAATAAAGCACAATCAATGATCTTCACCACATCAAAGAACGTCTCCAGCTCCACAGTTCATCCCTGTTCTGGGACATGGTCCTCTCCCACTCAGCCCTCCATCTCTTTCCCCAGGTGAAGCTGGAACTGAGATTCAAGAGAAAGTCTAAAGGGAGGGGATTATCAGCATTAACTCTTAGCAGATCTGGGCATCAGTTTATCACCTGCTGCTAGTGTACTGAAACACAGAATAAAGCTTCATTTCTGTAAAAGACATCGGGTGCAAAATTGGACAGAAGAGTGTCAGATTGCAGTTATGCCATTCTTTCACACAAAATCTGAAATAACATGTTAACTGCCTTCTGGGCATACAGTAAGCATCTATTAAAATAATCACCATATGGCTCATTTTGGGACATGGGAACTTTCATGTTATTTCACAGTCCATTCAGATGAACAATTTCACAATGGACCCTACAGGACCTTGAAGGGATTTTATCAAGTTACGGGATTAAGGCTTTGATAGAGATTCTGAGGAAAAAGCAGGTGGAAATAACAGCTCACACAGTGCCTCTGCAGAGTGATTACTGGGTTATATTCTCTGTTCAAATGGGAAAAGGAAATCCCTTAAAATAAAAAGTCTGGCTGCTGCTGATTAGCTGACAAGAAGGAAATTGAACACTATGCGCATAAAACTCTATAGGCGCTACTAACAGATCCATCATGTCAGCAAGTCATTTTCTTATGGTAACATAGGCTTGGAGAGGAATCCATTAAGGCCCAAATAAATTAATGGAAGAGAAATATCCCCTGCCTTGCATGATTTTCTATACACATGGCTTGCAAGTCTAGTTTTGGTTTGTTATTTTTTTTAATTTATCCCTTCATCACTCATGAACCTTACTGCGTTATATAGTCAGGCACCCGGATATTTTGGTTTTTTGCTGTTATCAACATATAACTCACATCAGTTTCTCCCATTGCAGGAGTACTGTAGTAAGAATATTCTATATGGAGCAGATATCTCTAGATCTTTGAGTGGTTCCAGTTAAATCTGGAGTTCATAACAAGGACTAAGGGCATAATAGAGTGAGAGTGAACTCTGGTTAACATTCACTTGAAACATCATTACATCAGTAATTATTTTTTTTTGAATAGTCTATATAATCTCTATCTTTTTCTCCAGTTTTACTCCTTGCAGAGTCATTGAAATGCACTGTCTGTTGGAGGACTCCAGTTAAGGTGGTGATGGTACGTTAGGTGGCAAGTCCCATGAAGCATGCTAATATGCGCTAATCTTTTAATGATGATGAATATTTGACTCTTTGTAATGGGGGTATTTTTTTTAGAGAGGCTTTCCACAAAAAAAATCATCACAATGGTTGTCACAAGTAAGCTTCCCTCCCCTTTGAAAGAACTGACTGTAGTGGAAAAGATAATTACTTAGTTCCTTTATCTCAGAATTATTTGTAATAAAACCTGAAATCGCACCACAAGGTCTTTCATGAGGATGTCATAAATTAAGATGCATCGATGTATTTGGTGCATCTGTTCAGCTCTGCACTCCTTTGTCTTCTGCAAATAGTGCAGCAGCTTCAATACCCAGCAGACAGCATTTACGCAAATGATGTCGTGGTCTGTATCATTAATATTCAGCGATTGTCTGTCATAGACACCTTACTGTACATCTGTTATGCAAATTTATGTTAATTTTCGCTCACTGACAGCTGCCTTGGTTCCCTCCCTAAAATGATCTTTTCCATTTTGAAGTTTGCAATCTGTTCCCAAAAATGTTAATCTAACAATTAACTGAAATTGCTAAACAGAAATTTTACATGTTATGTCCAAAATAGAAACCAGTGTTTTTAAATAGATGGTGAATCTTCTCTTCACATCATTTGTTTTATATGTGATTCAGAGAAGGGTAAACATTGGTCTTTGCACAGCCTGTGTTGAGATAAGTGACAATCTCCCTATACAGTAATAGGTTTTGCAGGAAATGATGCCATCTTGTTTTCACATAGGCTATGGACATAAAACTGACTTTCCCACTAAAAGCTGCTCTTTGTGCAACTGTTTTCTGTTTAGACTTTCAGAAATGGAGAAGCTACTCTTTATAAATACGCTATTTGTGTAAACCTTTGATATTAAATAATATGACCATCAAATAAAGACTGCAAGCACTAAAAAAATACTTCTGAGCAAATACAACATCATGAGAGAATAATATGCCAGGAAAAGTGAGATACGGAGGTCTTGGAAGCTGGATTCAGACTGTTGGGATAAATGCTTTGATCCAGTGTGCCCACAACCAGGGTTTTGCTTCCAGAGTCAGGAACCAGACATGTTACACCAAGTGTCCCACAGGAAGCAGTGCTCATTTGGGCAGGTGGTGTACAGGAGAGGATTTAAGTGCGTTAGATGTTATGGGAGGTATACAAGGAGAGCCTAGACAGAAAAATGGTGTCTACCTTAAACCACAGTGTAATCAGATTACTGGCACAGAGTGTTCTGAGGTATCACTTAGATCTGGAGCAAGAGAAACACTGACAGAAAGCCAGGGAGAGCTTGTGTGAGGCAGATACCTGCAACAGATGTCAGAAGCATGAGGGTAGCTGTGTGTCCCAGAGTGGACAGTTCTGAAACTTGGGGTGAAATGGAGAGGGACAGGTTGCAGTCACAGATCAGACTGTTAGAAAAGGGAATTAAATAAGAGTAGGCACACTGCCCATATTGGGCAAGTAGCCCCTAATTGTCCATATGCTGTGGCCAACAGCTTCAAAACAGAAACCACTTAACTACATTGCCTGGAAGTGTAATAGGGCCATGATGTAATAGATTTTTCAGAAACTATAGCCAAATCAGAATTTGACAGAATAATACAGAACCTGACTATAAACCATACAGAATGACAGGCTGAAAGAAGTTAAGTTGTTGGCATTAGAAATAGCATTACTACACAGCATAGATGCAGTATCAGTCTTCACCACAGAAAATACAGCCAAGACACCTATCCAAGCCCTACCCTTATCAGGAAATAAAGAGCACGCCATGTCAGGCTAAGCTGTCAAAATAAGACTAGGAAAATTAAACTGATAAATTAAAGAGCAGCATGTCACCTGACTGATGGCATCCCTCCAGGAGATCTCTTAGAAGCGTAGTTGCCGTTTATGACAAAGAATACAGACTAGCTCATTAGAAAACACAGAAAGGTAGGACAGCAAGCATTACCCTCTCCTTCCCAAAATGGAAGCAGAGGAATTCTCAGAGTTATATGCTATGAAACCTCAGAAAAGTTTTTGGAACAATAATTAAGACAAAAGTGTAAACTCACCACAATGAGAATGCTATAAGGCAAGCTGGCAGAGCTTCTGTTACAGAAAATTGTTCTTCTCTCGACTGCTATAATGCATGAAGAATGTTAAACAATGGATGATGAAGACCATTTCGTAAATAAGTTCACTCGAAAGCCCATGTATTTAATTGAAAAAGTACTTCCTGAGGAGCTAATTAGGAAGACAAAGCAATCATTTAAAAAGACTGAATATTCTGCTGTAGTTCAGAAAGTGATTGACAAAACCTCAGCAAATAAAAAGTATATAACTTACTCCCAAATTAGATCCTCATAGTAAAAAACTGCTGAGCTGTTTTAGAAACTGCAGTTAATAAGATTGTTTGGAAAAGGGCTAAACAGCCATATCAGTATTTGAAGATGACAACACTTTGTCTAGATGTCCAGACAAAGGAAGGTGCTTGACGGACTTAGAAAGACCTTTAAAATAAAGCAGAAGGCAGCACTTGAAAAACAAATTCAATGTCAAGTATAAGATAAATTTAGAGACATGGGATACTACATTTCAAGGAACGTTCTGAAGCATCAGGTTCAACCATTTACTATTACAGGGAACCACATCATATAACTTTTCATCATGAGTTTATCAAGTTTCAATTTTTGTTCTAATCAAAATTATCATACATATTTTTTGTAAACAATCTCTTCAGAACAAAGTTTGAATAGTTTATAGCAACATTCAAGCATGTAACAGAGGCTACAATTAAACAGAATGATTCATAAAAATTAAAAATTACTTTGACTTGCGTTTCCCCTGTCTTTTCATGAAGCACTTTTCAACTTAAAGTAGAACTTGCAATATACGTCAAATAATATTACATTATCCCAATGCAGGCAAAACCCTCAAAATAAGATTATTTTTTTAGGCACCAGCAAAGAATGGAAGGATCTTTCTTGTGGTCATCTCAGTACTGCCTTCCATGCATGTATTTCAGCACTTCAACCTTCATAAATAGTTTTCCTAACAAATTACAACCTGAAACATCCTCCTGTGGAAGTTTGGGGTGTTTTAATTACAGGAAATTGGCAGGGGACACAGGAGAGTGTACCAAAGGTTGTTTGAATAAAGTTGTTGGATGGCTGTAGGAGAATGGTACAAGTAGAGAGCTATTAAGAGCAGGGGACCAGTCCAAGGTTACTGCATCCACCTGGCACACCAGCAGCATATCCCTGCCTGCTGGATGCTATTCATCAGTCCCAAAGCTCAGGGCTCTGCTTCTGTTGTGTTAGCTTAGTTTTGAACTTATTTCAAACATCCTAAGTCCAGAGAGACTGTTATTAAATTGAGGTCCACAGAGATAGTGTTCTTATTGTTTGAAGTAGTTCAGACACAGAAGCTGGAAGAACAAAATGGCAGAGAGCAACTATAACATAACTAATCTCAGAGCTTAAATTTGATATCTCTTTGGCGACTAGAACTTCTGAAAATTATTTTTCCCCTTGATGGTGTTAAGATTAGATAATGACTTTTATTATTTTTTTTAATGCATTGTCATTTTACTGTCATATGGTTGAATAATTTCTAAGGAAAAAGAATGTGATTATTTGTCTTTACTTAATGTCCTTAAAACCTTCACAATATTTTTCTACCATGTAAACCTCAACTTGCTGACTACAGCCTCAGCAGGAGCTCAGAGGCTATGCCAGAAATTTCCGCTTATCGAAATAAGCTGAGAAAAAGACAATTTTGCCATTTTCTCCTGGCATTTTCTTCTGGATTTTCTTCTTCTTCCCTTCTTCAAAAGGAAATAAATATTTCAGTATTTCCTGACAAAAAAAGCTGACAGAAAGTTATGACTGACTGATTAGGGTATTTTGCTTCCAGAAAACAAACACTGTAGTCTAGTTTTTTAATCTCTGAACATCTTAATTATATAGACAAAAAAAAATAAATTCATCAGAAATATCCCCTTAAAATGAACAAATCAAAACTTTGTTCCGAAACTGGTGAAGCATTTTGATTTCATTGCTTTAGGATATTTCTTCCAGACTGATTAGAAAAGTCTTAATGAACTGTATTTCATCTGAAATGGTGGAAGAGAATTTCAAAGGTGCCTTCAACAGAAGTTTCCTGAGCAGCTCTTTCCTGAAAGTAGGTTTTGAACTGTCTGCAACCAAAATGCTGAGTCAGACTAACTCGCACCCCATGTTCATGCCTTGTATACAAATACCAACCAGTGACAGAACAACTCAATAGCACAGTAGCTTTCTAGGCCCTAGGTCTTAAAGAAGTGTAGGAAATGCCAACCCTAAAAGTGCAGAGAGAGGCAGCATTTTTTGGAAAGGCCCTACAAATACTTCTGCTACTACTTCTGCTACCTGCTCCTCCTGAGGTGAGTGGTGCTCAAAGCCTGCTCACTGGTGTCCCCCAACAACCCTCACCGCGGGCACAGACACAGGTGGTGTCCTGCTGCCATGCTCGCACTGCACAGCAGACTTTGGAGACAGTATCTGCAGCCACAAGGACACAGGGGTTTTGTTTAGTTTAAGAATGATGCCAAACCAGATAAAACCACTGTCTTTTTCACTTCAACTGTTCTTTATCTTGACATCTACCTCTTCAAGGCAGAATATATACCTAGAAAGAGAGACTTAATTAGATTTCTTATTTCTAACAGCCACTAGTGCAATAATATTCTCTTCTCTCTACACACATAGGTCACAGAAAATAAGATTGGAGAGATCTGAAAAGATTGGAAGTCTGCTAGATTATTCACAAGAGCAGTACTGAGGTTCACCTGTGAAGAGTGGCATTTCTTTGTGGAACTGAGTGACATTCATCAGCCATTTTGTTGATCTGTGTTGAAAAATTAAAGTTAATGCACATGAGGAAAACCCCCACCAAACACACACAAAAACTGGTGCAATAACACTCCTCTGACTCTTGCTAATTAGTAGTGGGATCTTGGGGTTATAATAGGTAATTTCATGGATCTATCACCTCTCTGATTAAAAGTAATCAAACAAGCCAGCTAATACTAGGAAATGTTAAGAGAGGAATAGAGAACAACACAGAGGATATCATGATCCTGCTGAATCCATAGCTTACCTGCATCTCAGGTATTATATTTTACACTTGCTCCCAGTTCTCAAAAAGGAAAAAGAACACTGTAAATCCAGAAAACATTCTGAAGAAGAAGGTAGTGAAAAATCACTTTCATGTAAGGAAGGGCTAAATAAATCGGTGTTTTCAGTCTGTAGAATATAATAATGTGTACAGTCATTACTGGTATGGGTGTTTAGGAAGTGACTGTTTACTCTTTATTCTACTGCAAGTGTTAAGGAGCAAAATGGAGCTGGACAGAACATAAAGGAGATGGATCTCTGTTCCCTGGATAGCAAATTGAAGAACCCTTAGAGAAGCCACATCTGTTTCAGAAAGCCTCCAAGCTGGTAACTGTTGGAAACTAAGAGAGTGGGTAGGGAGGGCAGGGCAGGAGCATACATGTCTATCCTACTGCTCTCTGGGTCATCCATTTCTCTCAAATGCAGACACAAGATGTTATGCAAGAGAAATCTTTCCCAGAGCCTTAGGCATTCACATGCCCAAATCTCCATGCCATTCACAAGAGAAATGAGTAAGTGCTCAATTTAGGGGGAGGGGGAAATGAAACCCAAAGTATTTTGCAATTTTCTGTTCTCAATAGTCCACAAAACATTCCTAAAAGTAATCAGGCAAACCTACCTTCAAAGACAGAACTATTTTTTCCCCCGATATGAGAACAAAGTTCCTCCTTGTCCCTCTGCTTAACAGGTCCCACCACTGAATGAACCCCTAGCCTGCCTTCACTCCCCAACTTTATAACCTGTAGCTATGACTTGTGACCAACGAAAGGCTGAAATGCACCATCCCAAAGAAAGCCTCTGGCTCCCCTTCCCAAATCTTTAAAATCTTGCTTACAAATGAAAAATAGTCTACAGTATCATTACACATACCACTTCACTCAAGAAAAGCACTCCCTTTGCTTGTGCTGCTATTGGGAACTCCTCTCAGCTCCTGCAGTGCCTTTATTTCATACATCATCCCTACCATTTTTAAAGACAAGTGTTTATCAAAATGTGACCAGCTACAGGAAAATTAGTCGTATGTTTCAAAACAGAGTTAACAAATAAGTAGCTGGAGTAAATACAGAGAAAAAAAAATCTATGGAGATTGCAAATAAATTATTATCTAAGAGACATTTTTGATCTCTACATTGCATTAACCTGTTCTTTTAAATCCCACTTAATCTAATTCCACTTAAATAATTGCATATTGCTTGTATTTAGATAAAACTGCCGCTAGTCTAACAAGTGTCAATACTTGTGAATCTCTGCTACTTCTACTTAATTGTTCCACTCCTTTAAAAATTCCGTAGTGAAAAGAAGAACAGAAACAAAATAAAATGTGAATATTTAATTAATTAATTAATTGATATGTGGCTGTGAAGTGGGATAGCTTAAATTCATGACATCTTCCTGAAGATGATACTACACTAGAAGCAACATCAAGGGAAAAATGATGCAAGATGACTCAATAGTTAGAAGCAAATTATGAATATTTGCTGAGGATACATCACAAATGCTGAACCGTCTGTGGCTGTAAATATAAACAATTGAGATAATTCATGGAAAAGGATATCTCTAATATCAGAATAATGCAGCTTTAGAAGGTCATTTTGAGTGTTTTGGTTTGTTTTCTTCAATGTGGGCTTAATATAACATCTCCTCAGACTCACTGGAAAAATTTTCATTAACCTGTACAGAACAAAAAGTCAAGATCACACTTGGGTAGGAATAGGTGACATTTTGATTTAGGCGATATGAGCATATAAAAAGCATAAGTGGAGCTAATTTAGATATGAAGCAGTGTAGGTAAGTTTAGAATATTGCCCAGCAGTTTTCATTAAAATGAAGTCCTTCTCAAATGCCAAATATTGTTTGGGAACAAGTAAGATGGCAATGAAAAGAACAAATAAACCCAGATAAACTTCAAGATTAAACATCTAGGCAAGTGTGCAGGTTAGAGAAAGTCTGCAAAGAAAATCTCCCTGTGAAAAGGCAGTTACCTTGTTATCTGCCCGAGTTTCTATGGTCACACCTCTTTTGTCTTTGTTTTCCATACATTCATTTACTAAAATGAGGTTATTTGTAACAATTCAAAGAAAAATATGAATTTACACAAAAAGAACACCCCTGAAAAGCAAATTTGCAGTATTTGAAACTCATTTGGAGATTTATACCGAGATGTGAATCGCACAAGCTATGCTCGGGGCTAAGGCAAGGGAGTACTTTGTCAAGCTGTGCCTTCACAAAGAGCACGGTGCTCTCCAGCCGTGTGCATGTTCCTGATGCGCTACCATATTCACAAAACTCATCAAACTTCCAGCTGAAAGCAAAATGACTGAATCCAAGGTTTAATGTAGATGTCTTGTACATTTCCATCACATCGTATTTACACGGAAAAGGTCATGAGCTGAACTTTGTTGAACATAGTAGATCCAGTGTGGTGAATCATCACACTGTTGGCTAATCATTGTTTCCTATGCATACACAAGAGCTTTCCTCAGTTGTGTTTTAATACAAGCCTTGGGATAACATCTAGGTGGCACTGTGTTTTCTGAGCCAAAATCAGCTGCAATAAAGAGAAGGATACTCATTTATACACATGACCTTTTGGTTTAGCCATCATTCTATAAGGAAAAAAGCATTTTCACAAAGATATCTGCCATCTACTCCATCCTGCAAAGTTTTAGGCTTAGTTCTCCATGGTCCTGGCAGCTACAATCTCCCAAGAAGACCAGTTTAGGCAGCCTTACAATAAGAAATAAGGAATGCGATTACTGAAGCAATGGTCTTGGGTTTTTTTCCCTATTTGCACTGCAAGTCATTATGAATTTTCAGTGTTTCCCTGGCACTCATTGCTGTGACACCCGAACACCTGGATACAGGCAATACACTTTGGCCTGGTTGTCTATTGTAAAGTAAGTCTTCCTGTAAAATCAAACTGTTAAGGTGAGCAGCCTCTCTCATATGATTGTTTTTTTTTTTTCATTATTATTATTTTACTGCCCAGTATCTGAATGTCTGTATTCTCGGTAACTGACGTCTTTGTTTGGTTTGCAGCTTCTGCAAATGAAACACCTGCAACCATTGCTGATAACTATTGCAAAACAAATTTGAAGTCAAAAGCCACAAAATCAGAACGGAGTAAAAATTCTTCAGATGACTGCAGTAAGTATCACATTTATTCACAACAATTTTGATTCTGTGTGGGCTAAACCTGCCAGGAAAAAATCCAGCTACATACAGTCTGCATGACCCTTTGGTTATAGTGTAAAGACAATTACAACCCAGAGCCAATTCTGAAGATGATGAGCCATGCAAATAAGCCTTATTTTCCACGAGGAGTATTTCTACCATTGACTCTAGTTATTGTCATTGTAACATTATCCATCATGCCATGGAAAGTGTCAGACATAAAACTAAAGTGAAAATCTATAAAACTGGTTTTGAGCCAGTAAAACAATGTCAATTTTGTGGCAGTCTTTATTAATCTTTTTCACTGCAGTGCTTTTGGAATCCATAGGATTTCGTAAGACTCAAAATGCAAGCAATGTTTGGAGGAAAGAAGACACACAGAAATCCCATGTATGCATGTGCAGAGAAACTGAAAGAAATCCAGTTATGTCAGCAATGTCAAAGGTGATTTGGCTGAGGAGGCTATGCAGTCTTGTTAGTCCTGGTTATCTTCTCCATGGTACCACCATGCGAAACCTGTTGTGATTTAGAGATGTAGCTTCATACAGTTGACTTGAACAATACCCTGCCCTTCACTTATGGGCTGAGCTGTCAGGCTGAATGAACGGTGTGTCCCTTTATGTACCATACCACACCTCTCTTCTTAAAGAAAAACTTGTGTTTACATCAGAGGAGATCTAATCTAGCTAACCGCATGTAATTACAAGAGTATTGTACAAAGCGTGTGAAACACCTTTTGAAATATTTTTTTCTGCTATCAGAATCGGTCTTTTATCTTTTTACCTTACAAATTATATTAAGATTTATTATTTTTCCTAAATAATTGTTCTACATGCATAACTGGCTTAGAGGGTGTAGTATTAAATATTTTACAATTAGAGATTCTGAAGGAGAGGAAAACAATTCTCTGTTCTGCAATGTACTTGGCTCTACGCATATACAATAAACTAAAAGTCTGTTTGTGAACATTTTCTTTCCTCCGGGGAACATCTTTTTCACACAAGTAACCCCATTTATTTACAGTGGGAGAAGTACACTAAAGATTCCAAAGGCAAATGTCGGAGGAGACCGGTTCAGCTGGAGCTGCACGGGAGACAATGGGCTGTGAGCTGTGGTTTATTAATTAATTTTGGCAAAGTGACCCAGTAAGTGCAAAATGACAATAATGTGAAATATGATACAGACAATGTGACTAACAATAATTATGCTAACTGTGAATCTAATCTCAGAGAAAGCAGCAATGAGAGATGCCTGGCATCCCGGGACGTGTGTGGCTAACCTCAACTAATAGGGTTCATCTCCCTTTGCTCTCTGCTGTGTCGATGGGGAAGGATAAGCTCATTCAAACCAATTTTTAGAACAAAAGCACAACTTCACTTATTTTTACTTATTCCCGAGGACTCTCTGTGTCTCTCTCTCTGCACACATTGCGTGAGGACACTTAGACTGTCTTAGAAAAGTGGCTCTTGTAAATACTAACCTTAGAACTTTGGCTGAAATTAAATTCTAGTACATAAATTAATGTAAGTTGCATACAAATTTAGATGTTGAATGACAAGATATAACATATAGATCACCACCAATGATGCAAAAGAGGATGCAAATGAAGCACACATTCAGTGGCTTTACTTGGCAAATAGCAAACAAATGCAGAAATCAATATTCACTACACTGGGAAGTTCAAAATAATTATATTAGCACAGGGAAAAGGTCCAAGGGCCCAGGCAGGAGGTTGTCACAGGCTGCCCATGACCGTCCAGTGCCAGTACTGCTCTGACCTGGGATTTGGCCTGGGGCAACCAGTGCTGCCCCACATCATGCCCAGGCAATGCTGGAGGGCAACCTGAAGCCCAGGAAAAGAACTCAGAGGCCACGCTATCCTATGACGGTCAAAGTGCCAACCATGCAGACAAGTTACATCAAGCTGTTTGTTCTAAGGGGCAGAGAATAAGCTGTGGCCCACTTCGTTTATACTATAAAAGAGCAAGGGTGCATGATGTGATACTAGTTTCCATCCTCATTCCCATTTTCATGTCCATCTTCACAGGCAGTATGGACTCCTGTTTAAACATTGTTAGAGAGAGGTTCACAAGCAACATGAAATAAAAAAGACATTATATCTCAATCCTGCCCTTGACATGTTTTGTTAAGATCGTGACTGAATTATTCCCTTATCCATGATATATTCCTATTAATAACATTCTGCTCTGACTAACAAACTGCTTTCTTTTATTGCCATGATTTCTGGTTTTCTTGCAGTAGAAATATAAACTGAAACACTCACTCCAGGAGTGGTCAAAAAATATTACTACTTCAGTACAATATTGCAGGTAGTAAATCTTTTCACATAGGAAAATTAATCCCTCTGCTTGTTTAGAAAGACATATATTGCAAAATAGAATCACAACTGTAAGTGATAAGAAAATCTCCACAATTGATATCCTTGCCTGGCTTCAACAGATAGCAGAGGTATCTGGTGCAAGGAAATCTGCTGCTTTCATAGAAATACCGTAGTGGAGATGACATTATCAGGATGCAGAGAGAGGAAAAAGAATCTTCATTAACAGCATCACATTTAAATAGGATATGCAGGATCAATCCTGGGCATATTGGCTTGAATATCTCTCCTATGAGGAAAGACTGAGAGAACTGGGGCTGTTTAGTCTGCAGAAGAGAAGGCTGAGAGGGGATCTTATTAATGTCTATAAATGTCTGAGGGGTGGGTGTCAAGTGGAAGGAGACAGTCTCTTTTCTTTGGTGCCCAGTAATAGGAAAAGAAATAACGGGTACAAGCTAGAACGCAGGAGATTCTACATCAACATGAGGAGAAACTTCTTTACTGTGAGGGTGACGGAGCCTGGAACAGGCTGCCCAGAGAGGCTGTGGAGTCTCCTTCTCTAGAGACTTACAAAATCTGCCTGATGTGTTCCTGTGTGATCTGCCCTAGGAGATCCTGCTCTGGCAGGGAGGTTGGACTATGTAATCTCTTGAGGTCCTTTCAAACCCCTAATATTCCATGATTCTATGATTCTATTTGTGGTGCTTACTCTGTAAGGACTCTGCATGGAGAAATGCAAGTCCAGTTTGAGATCTCAGTCGCTGACAACAGCTCTGCTCTCCTAGTGGAGCAGAACTTTGAGGAGGCAAAGCTTGTCTAGGCAAGGACTTCCTTGAAGCTTAGTCTGAGACAGTCAAGACACCTAAAGTCTCTAAGGTCTACAAGTAATGTCAATACATTCAGCTTCAAGTACAAGGTGTAAATCTTTCCATCTGCCTTCTCTAACAGGAACACAAAATAACATACACATTTAAAGAAAGAAAAGTCTCACATACGTTACATCCCATATACATCTTACTGAAGTACTTGGACACTCTGGCAGTAATGGTGATAGAAACTGAAGTCAGAGGGACTGTAGCTCTGGGTCATGGGTCCACAGCCACACAACCGGCATCCTAAGACACCTTCCCAGGTGGCTGGGGATACCTCCTGCCTTGAGAAGCTCTTACATACTGGGCAGATTTCCCTCCCTGAGCCATGACAGAGTGCCTAGGTTCAGTAGCCAAGCTCAAAAAATGATGCCCTTGGAGGAACCAGTCATCTTGAGGCTTATGATGCTTGACCACATTGTAAAAAACCTAAACATTATCTTCCTAGCTTCCTCTGCAGCATCATCCTCATTGGTTTGGGTGACAAAATTAACTACTTGGGCAAATGAAGGTGACAAATCAATCCTTGGAGTAACAGACATCCTCTACTATATTCCTGGTTACCACCTCTTAGTATTTAGAATGGGATTTGCACTGATTGAGCTCATACAGCTTCAAAGAGAAGATAATTTATGAAAGTAAAAAAAACCAGACAACTAAATCAAACCACTAACACCCCATCCTCCAACCCCTAATCTCCATTTTCCAGTACTTTAATCAGGATATGAAGGAGCACAGGGTCCTTTATAGAAAACAAGCCAGCCACGTTTTGTAGCTTTCAGGAAAGCAGATACATAGCGTGCTAATACGGAGATGGATACTGGTCGCCTCAGAGTCCCAACTCTTGAGTCATCCACGCTCCATTCCACAGCATGTTCTTGGCTTTGCTGCTCTGGTGTGCAAGTATGACCCAAGTTTAGATGTCCAGTTTAGGAGCAAGCCAGTTAAGTTGGACCTAATCAGTTCTCCCACCCACTTGAGAAGGGGAATTGATAAAATTGCATACTCTGCAATCTAAATAAAAGAAATCATTCTTTATTGTTTAAACTTGCCATCAGGAAAAGGAAATAGAGCAAAGAAAGGAAAGCAAGCTATCACAGAAAGTATTTTGCTGCCATGGCCAGCTGAGCTTAAGGCCGTGTATGCTTTCACTGGTTTGGTATGTTCTAAAAGAGGAAGAAGTTTACAAATTTGTCCCGCTCACCGTGTGACCCGGTGAAGGCTGTTCCACCCTGCCTCGCAGCAGCACAAAGCCTGCCAAGCCTGCTGCTCAGATTCCCTCCCTGCCTCCTCTGGGACCAAGAGTATGGCACAGCTACCCTGTTTCTCTCCTCTCTGTGTTGTCAGAACCATGATAAAGTGTTTTGGGGGCTGGTTTCTTTTTTTCTTCTTTTTCTCTGTGTTCTGAGTTACTTCTCATTCTTCATTAGGGGATATATAAGCTCAGTCTTTAACAGTTGATTCCTCAAGCACAAGGGACTACCAGATAAAATAACGCAAGCTAAGGAACGTATGCCAAGTATCTGTCCCAATAGTCAAAGTGAGTTTCACCATGGACTGCAAAGGGACTTGGACTTGGCCCTATTTCTGAAGATATGGAAAACATTAGTGAAGTTTTAGAACATGCCTGGGGCTCTGTCCTAACCTCTATTGAGCAGCTATAGGAAAAATGTAGGAAACATAAATTGAGAAATTATGCTTATGAGCCAGGGAGAGAGGTTTGTCCAATGAGCCATCTGCAAGAGCACATTTTGAAGGTGCCATGCATTGTCCAAGCTATTAGAAGATACAAAATTCATGCAGTCCCCATCAGCAGTTATAGCCAGTAGGGAAAGGTGGGGTCCTTGTAGGGGAGCACAACACATCCCTTAAGGGGCTGTAAGCCAAGACACAGTCCTGGTGGGAGCTGACAGCATTTCCAAGGCAGAGGAAACATTAGGTTGTGCTCTTGTTCTGTACTGCTAGGCAGGTTTAGCTCATACTTCATAATTACCAGAGGTGATTTATTCTCTCATTATCATCACAGAAGTTAAATCAAAAGAAAGGTCATAAAAAAAAGTCCAGACTTTTACACGCTGCAGAAGTCTGGCTTGGATATTCTGCTACGTATGCGTTGTAGAGCTTCTTTGCTCTACAGTATGAGCAGAAATGGACTTGGCAAAGGAGAGGATCTAATCAACTTCATTTGTACTTTGCCTTCTCTCACAGAAACTGGGAACATATGTCAAATCAAGCAACCACAGAAGTGTCCAGGATCATGGTTTCCATTTTTGTGGAAAAAAAGAACAGATGGAAGACCAAGTAACCACATTTATTCATTGTACGTGACTTTCTATCATGAATGTGTAAGAGGTTAAGCGTTATCTTCCTCCTGTTGTTTGCCAGTTCAAGTTTAAGGAGTTTGGTGTGGAATTATTCTTAGAGAATTGTGCACGGGACTGACAAAACTAGCTAAGCAACAGGAAAAAAGCCACTGCATAGCGTTTGAATGCTTAACTGCAGTAACTGCAAGACTTAAAGTAGAAGAGAATTGTTATGATGTAATGCAGCTTTTTCTATGGGAGGAAGGTTAAAGTCTCTCCATATGGTTTGGTCTTATTTTAGGGAGTGATGCACACAGACACTTTAATTTCATACACGACAAGAAAAAGGGGTGATTTCTGCGTAACTATGTCACTTCCTTCTATCCCAGACTGTTCTGTATTCTGACCATTCTGGCATGGCCTTTCTGGTGATGAATTTAAGCAGCCCCTTGACAGTTCATGTGAAGGGTTTAGCTATGTTTGGTATTCAATATAAAGATCGAGGCATGTCTTTTTGCCATGGCAAATTTAGATCAAAAGAATGGATTAGTCATGGCAAAAAATGCTAAGTATAGATGAAACTCAGCAAAGCTATGGGCTTGTTTTCTAGTGGTCTGGTGAGGGTCGTGTCATTCTATTTATCAGAGAAACTTTCGCTGGTGATCGGTTCTCTGTTGGCTTTGGTTTTAAACATGAGGGTACCTAAAAGTGTGATGGATGAGGCAGCGTTGGAACTGAAGGGAAGCAAAGATAAACCTAAGATTGGCGTCTTTCCATAAGGATAAAAGATATTTATTATTTACATCTATATCGATTTAAAACTCTAGCCAGTGACCAGGAGTTCATAACACTTTGCGATGGACATGGCAAAGACCATCAAAAAGCTTAGAAATGAGGTAATGAGGTGGAAGGGTGCACATGGCTTTAGACAGATAGCCATAGGAGTATTAAGAAGTGGTACTGACCCTATTCCTCAGAAGCATTTCCAGCAGACCATCAGTCTGCTATTCAAAAAGGTTAGGCGGCACAGAAAGAGAAAATGAGAAGTAAGATTCTGTAGGAGAATAACAAAGTGAATGTTTCTAGTTCAGAGCATAAATCAGTCAGAAATAACGCCAAACTTACGGAGACCACAGTTCGTGATTTCCAACATGGGACCCAGAACATGGCATGGCCTGAGCCCTAGGGACATGGCCATGGCCTGATCCCTGATCAGCCATGATTGCCTTCAGCTGATAGGAGGGCAGAGTTATTTTCATCTTCCTGGGTGAAGGTCAAGACTCTCCAATGAACCCATCAAGTATAGCATTGTGCATAAATGCAAGACTCCCAGTTTCCTGCTGTAAAATTTGCTTTCTATTTGGGATATCCATGTCCAAAGCAAACACTGTTTAATTTTGTCTGGGATATTCAAGTAAAATACTCAATACCTATGAAATGTCTATGCTCAACATTGATGTTTCTCTTCCTTTGTTTTGGATGTGTGTTGTTTTGGGTTTTTTTTCTTCCTAAAAAGAACTTTGATTTTCAGGTTGAGATTTTAAGCACACAGAAGTCTGGAAATTCTAAGTTACTGTTACCACAGTAATCAGAATTATATACACCAGTTAAAGACTGCAGCAACCACACAAAGTAATACCAATTCCTATGGAAGGAATCTTGATTCTGGCTAGTATGAATCTTTTCTTGAGTTTTTGTGTGTTTATGTGACTAGAAACAGATATGCAAATATGGACACTTCTCCAAACCAAAAGTCTTCCACTTAAATTACTGTATAAACTTTCTATTCCAGAATTTTCTATTTTTCCGGCTACATTATCCTTGATGTTGGACTTACCAGACAATAGTCCCTTTCCCTAAAAGCTGGAAATCTAAACATAAACACACACACACACCCCTCCTCCCAATTATACGGAATATTAAACAACGGGATAATTTAGATTCTGGTATCTTGTGGTTTAGTTCTGCAAATCTGATTGAAGAGCTTTTGTAACACTGAAACTCTGGAAACTTTGGCTTCTCCCAAGAGCAAAGTCTTATACATAAGAGCATGCTAATACTAGACAGATTAATTTGTTTTATAGTCATTGTCACCAATTTATCATCCTGCACCTTGAACTGGTAGATAGGCATGATTAATAAAAATTACTTCTATCTCAAAAATTAGAATACAATTTTTTTTGACAAAGAAACAGCATGAACAGGAATTGTCTTACTAAATTAGTCTCTGGAAGATCATGCCCCTTTCCACTGACCATAGAAGGGTTTGGCTGAGAGGCTGGACCCATATGCCTAACTTTAACCCACTTAATTCAGGTGAGATTAATTCCTTTATTTATGGATGATGCATTCTTTTTCTTCTATCACTGGAAACAAGGTCTGCTTGAAAATGACATCTGAGAGTGACCTTTTTGTTCAACACCAGGAGAGCTGATGGGCTTCAAAGAAAGATGAAGTCACTGAGACATCACGAGAACCCTAACAAGTGGGCTTTTACAGTTCCCGTTATGTGCCCTATAAAATGGGAAGGAAAAAAAACCCAGTTCTGATTTTCAGGACATTTAAGTTAACGTCATTATGATGGCCGTCACAGTAGGGGTGTGCACATTAAAAGGTGACACACTAGGGATCATCGAGCTCACTCCAGGTGATGTGACATCCCCACACAGTGTCTTGCAGGTTACTCAGGCCACATAGTACACACATAGTACATTAGCAGCTTATACTGCTTTGCTTTGTCTGTGTGTATACACTTCATTGCATGTGTATATACATGCCACTGCTGAGCAACTGAAGCTGCTGAAGATGACAAGCCTCACTGTAATAGCTTTAAGCTTTGCTCTGTCATAACTGAAGGAGAAAAAATGTTTTTTAAATGGAGAGCAGTGATAAATAATAAATGTTAACATTTCAAAGAAAATTATTAATCAGTCAGAAGAAGCAGTGTCTCTAGGTTTCAAGAACAAAATATTAATAGATGTCAAGGTCAGGAATGTACTTCTGAAAATGAAGGGGATTGACATCCACCAAAATTTCACCCAAACTGTCATTTCAAAGTGTTTTGTCTTTCTTTACCATGAACTGATACAGGAAATCAAAACCTTGTAAAATAACTGCAGTTATGTAAAATTTGCTAACATTTAGCCACTGCTTGCTGGGTTTATGGATAATCACATCTACCCTGTTTCTAGTAACACGTTTATTTATACTCCTTGGGGAAATACTTGTGCTTCCTAATCAAATAACTCAAATAAAATCAATTTCACATGCAAATCATAGGAATGATGGAAGATATTTCACTTCCAAAACATTTGAACCCTTAAGGTCTCATGCATCAAGATGCCAGTCTTCACTTTGAAGTATTGCTCATGAGATCTCCAGGAAGGTGGTGACCCTCTAGGTGGATGTTTATCAGTATTCAACTGCTGGCAGTTTCATTTGTTGCTGATAGGAAGCACCATTTGCTCTGAACCCCCTTTTTGTGGTTATCCTGGAGTAATGGAAAATCCCACGAACAAGAACATATACAGACGCTAGACATACAAACACATACAGAGAGGCTGGTAAGATTGATGCCTGCAAGATAACCCTCACACTGGTTTTACACTGTGTCCATGTTTTATCTCTCCCATCAGCTATACTTTACCTCTCACACAGACATACTACTGAGGATTGGAGTCATCTCACCTACCTTTATTCATCTAAAATTTGTCTAGTCTACACTGGTTATCTAGGTTCTCACTAGAGTCTGTGCAGGGAGAAAAACTGAGAGGAGGCACATACAGAGGGCAATTCACTCACCTGCATCAGACACTGAGAATGGGATGAATCAGGCTTTAGAAACGCTCCTCTCTCTCCTTTGGCTGCAGATGTAACATAGACAACCTGTCTGGAGAAGATAATTAACTGATAAAGCTAGGGAAAGTGATTCCCACTCCATATGTAGGTATAACCTGCTTTTGGAGATTGTTTTGTCCTTTGCTGAGATTTATCATGCTAGCAGAAGAGACAAATCTTCCCCTAAGATGAACTAGCGGAGTGGCTGGAATCTAATCTGAACTCAGACTGCACCTTTTTGCTAGTGAGAAAGTGTTTGGAAAGCATCCTCAAATTTTCATGCACCAACATGTTTTATGCTTCAGGTTAGAACGGGAGTGGTGAAATAACACAAGAAAATCAACCCTGGCTCTGCTGCAAAGCAACTCCCATGAGCTTTCTTCCCAGGCTGAAAAAGTAAAGGATGGTGGAATAGTTCAGTCAAATTCTGGACAACTATCCACATGTTGGGGTGCACCAAACGGAGCAGAGCACTTGTGAGATTCTTCATGACTTCTTCAAAGACTGTCTAAACACCATTTGAAACTGCAGACTAGTATAGTATAGAGTAGACCGGCTACAATGCAAGATAGGACACATACAGAACAAGGCTCAGTGCATTAACTCTCCGTGTAATTGATGGACTTAGTCATTATTTATTACAGCTCTAAAGAGGCTACCAATAGCCTCCTCAGGAATTAGCACTCGCTCCGCACTCGTAGCAGTAGCATTCGTACAGTTAAAGCCCAATAGACCTCTCACAGAAAACGAAGCAGAGTGTAATGGAGATGGAGAGTTGTTTAATAGGTTTCCCCATGTTGCACACTATTCAAACACTTTCTGGAGAGAGGACTTGTTCCTTTCCTCCAGCAATTCCAGACAGTGCTCTATACCAGGTAGCTGAACACACAGCAGCAGCAGCACAGAGGTACAAAGGTCAAAACCTCCACAAGCCTTGAGCGTCCCTTCTAAAGCACCTAACACCTGATATTTCCAGAAGATACAGCACTGTATAGCATTTGCCATGAAAAAGGAAGAGATTGCTTCAATTTAACTTGTAACAATGAACCCACAGATCTTCCCAAAATCAGACCTTGGATGCTTTATCCCATCTAACTGTTTAGAAAAGACAAAACAAGAAACTGTTTTTTTTTACATTCATGAGCTACTGCAAAAAAAATCTTGTTTTAAATGCCTTACTTAGTCTGAAAAGAGAAGGTAATGGAAGAGATGGACACAGATTTCTTCATGTCAGTAGATAAATGCCTTAATTGCAAGTCCTTCCTCTTACTGAAGTTTGTGCTTTTTTTCCTGCACATCGTCCCATTTCTGCAAAGGTCCTACAGAAAACATATCATTAAACAAATCTTTTAGCTTTCACACCTTACACTATTCACTGTAATTTAAATGGGAAGCTGAAGAAGGGTTCAAGACCTCACCTGTATTCTTTTGAAATTCTGCTCCACAAAGATTCATGAAAATACAGGTTTGCGGCTGCGGGTTTTTTTCCTACATGTCTCCCTTTCCAGTAAGAGATGAAGCCCTCAGTGGGACTACTTAGCTTCCCAAAATTTCATTGTCCCTTTCTTTTTCACTCTTCAAATTCCTTCAAGAATTCATTTTGTCCTTCTCCCAGATTCAGTATCATCTAGACCTTGCCTCACTAGTCTAGGAAAAATCCTTCTCAATTTGAGAGTGAAGTTAAAGTTTCTGAAGATACATGGTTAGGGAGTCACAACCATCCGTGCTGCAATTTAATATCAGTGCTCCCTTTACGTAAATTGTCATTAGAGCTTTTGAGTTAAGAGTTTCAGAGACTGAGCTCTACAGTTCACATTGTCCAATTACCTTAACTTGGAACTAAACAAAATCCTTACATTTTGGAATACAGTAATTTTGCGAGGTGCAACTTAAATTTGCAAAAACTGCCTTGTCCCAGACTGGTAAGAAATCTCTTGGACTGATGGTCGTCTTTTTTTTTTTTGTAGGAGAAGAGGTCTATAGGCTGAGAAATAAGAGATCTATCTACGGCATACTTTGGTCACTCCTTTATTAATAAAGCCAGCCTATGCCCTTATCGGTTTTCATCACTACCAATGATCCAACCAGAAGAAAAGCTGGAAATTGATTTCTAGCTTCAGTTCTATTTTCTAAAGAAAAGACATTTCTAGCCTCTTCTTTATGATTAAAGTCTTCGATGTGCAAGCTGCTAGAAAACTGATGTAACCAGATTGTCAGGATGGAAAGAAACAAGCAGCTGGGATCCCCATCTGCTGCAATAAGGAGCTAAGCTAAAAATCCTCCCGACATTCTCATCTGAGGTAAAATGAGTCAATAAAAGTGTATTTTTATCCATAGAAGCACCCTAAAAATGCCTTCATTTTCCTCTACTTCTCCTTCCCCTACCTCTTCACAACACACTTAAACCAGTATCATCCAGTATGTCCAGGGGTTTTAGTTAAGTTCACAGCCTGCTATATGAACAAAATCCGTAGCACATAATTTATTTTTAATGTCATAGGTGTAATTTGCCTCATTGTCTTCAACAATGATAGACAAATATGTCAATTGTGGTGCTTCCTCTGATCTGTTGGTATCTCCCACAACTGCCACTCCAGTATGATGGAGTCACTGGTGTCACCGAAGCAGCATCAGGAGTTTGATGCAGTCTCTCTCTTGCATGCTGGTCAGCAGATGAATAAACAGCAACACATCAGTTCTGCTGCCTGTGACCCCAGAAACTGAGAAATAGGGAATACTATTTTTAACAGTGGTATAGAAGAATAAATAAAAGAAAAGGCTGATTCACATGAGAGCTTTATTTCATTTTAGGATGGGAAAAGAAAACCAAAATACAAAGAAAATCAGAAGGGAATTGAGAGTTTTAGATATGTATGATTTTAAAAATATCAATAAAGTTTAAAATGACATCACATAGCTTTTCTGCCTTTGTTTTTTTTTTTTCTAATTATTTTCCTTTTTTTTATATAAATGCTAAACTTAGTTTCTCTTTATGATCTTTTAAAATACTATCCTTTCTATATATATTTTTATCCTATTCCTTCTATGTTAGGTTTTTATCTCATTTTTCCTACTGAAAAAGTTTTATTCTGTAAGTATAAACTATTTCTGCTTTTATAGTTCTTGATCTTGCTTTAGTGTTTTTTTCTCTCTTCTTATTTCTTATTTTTTGAATATTTTAAACTTCAACACAACTTAAAGAATGCCTTTTATTTAGATGATACAACTTTAGTAATTTTTTTTTTTACAGAAGAGAAGCTTGGAATGGAAGCTATTTCCTTTCATAAAACCTTAAATTTAATTAAGAATTTTAAGATATTAAGTATAGCTCTCATTTGATTACTGTATATGCTTATGTAAGGTTACATCAAAATGCTTATGATAGAGACAAAATACTAAATTTTCTCCAGGTAAAATATTTTATAATGAAAAGTATGATTATTTTAACACAGAAAGTATTTTAATTGCAGTAATTGTAATTTACAGAGATCCTGTCCCTGTTTCTCATTTCTCAAAACAATTTTTCTACTTGTTTTGTAAACAGAAAAAAGCAGAGAAAGAACACAAGATAGAAACAAGGGAGGAAAGTGGGAAATGTGCAGCTTCAGGGTACATACACCTTTATAGCAACAAATGAAAACCAAGGTGCCTAAGCCCTCCTATTCTGAGGAGTCTTGGCTACAATGTCATTCTGCTTTGTCTGACAATAATAAAGGAGGTAATTATTCACGTGTATTCTCTCATCACTATACTGGATGTTGCCGACATCTCACAAGAGACAGGGACTCTGTCCATAAGATTGTGCCTTTTGGGCTATATAAGTTCATAAATCAGACTAACATACTTCCATAGAGGATATGCAGTCCTTGATGCCATCATTTTAAAATATTTTTTAAAGTGCAACTATATTTCTGCCCTTTCACACATTCCTCATGACAATTCTTCCCACAGGGCTCATTTTCCCCTGTTTTTTTCTCACATCCAACAGCTTCAGCTGCACACCTTGCTCATGTATTTAATCTTTGAAGAAGTGCTTAAGGATAAGCCCTTTGTATGTATTCATCAATACTGAGGAAAAACAGCAGTAGGCAGCTGTTGTGTAAAGTCTTGGTACTACATGGTCTGTGTTTTGCCAAGGACCATCAGCAATGTCCTCTGCCCAAAAGCTTGACGATTGGGTGGTAGACATGAACCACCAGGCTCTAGAGCAGCACCACTCATGGTATCACACAGCCTTCCAGCTACCAGCCCCTTGACAAGACCACAGCCAAAGAGCACAGCTCAAAGGACAAAATGACCAAAAAAAAACCAAAATCCCCAAAAGGCAACATTGCACCATGGCTTATTGACTATGGTAAAAACAATTTCAAGCGGTATAAATAGCAAGCAGAACTCATCTCAAGCGTTGATAGTGCATTGAGTATGCATTTTTTTTTAAAGTGCTCTTCAGATTTGGTGCATGAATTATCACCTCTAATAGCTGATAATTAAACCACTTCAGCAAAGCTGTGAAATAGAGAGGACTAGCAATAAAATCTCAGTCTCACCTGGCAATTATTTTGGAACCATGCTCCAAATAACCAGATAAATAAATCTGTCTACGTCACAGGCAATTCTCTGCAGACTGATAATTCCATAAATAAACACACACACAGATGCACACATCCATAGCTACATCTATATGTATAAGCTTCAGTGAAAAATGGAATAGGTCTTAAAATCAATTTCACAATCAAGCAGAAGAATATGACAAAGCTAGAGATGCACTCAATGACCTCTCTTAAACACTGTGTAACTGGCTCTAGAACATAATACAAAAGGCAAGACAAAAAGAAAAAAGAGATTTAATAAGTAGATATATTTCATTTATGGCATCTGAAAAGCTCTCTGGCAATCCTGCTCATTGTTCTGTTTTAGAAGTAAAACAAAGTGTTCTAGGGACAAGTATTGATTTCACCATTAAAAGAAAGCTACACATTCATAAATATTAAGTGATGATATTATCTCTTTCCATGACTGCTTTCTTATAAGCAACAAAAGAAACATAATCCACATTCAGGAAAACAATAAATAGTTTTAGAAGCTACAGAATCTCTTAAAAGGAAAATTGGAAGGACATTTTGGGAAGCTACCCCACTATGGAAAAAAGTAAAAGCACCCTATAAAAGACTCTGCAGTGCCACAGACAAACCTCTACAGACATAGAAGGGACAGCATTAAGTATTTCAAGCCTTTTGATCTGATGAAAAATGCCCTCTGTGTTTCTTATCTTCTAAAAAAGAAGTTTTTGTGCTCTCTAGTTGAAGGACAAAACAAACAACAAAAGCCTCATACAGTAGTGTGGGAACCTTTGTGTTCATTAGGAAGCTTAACATTTAGAATCCTGCAATAAAATTATGGGTTGGAGATCAGAATTTTCCTGTACTTGTGCTTTCTTAGAACCTAGGAGGTTTGGAGTTAGGAATCCCTTTAGGTAAGGAAGAAGAACACTGAAAAATACTTTATGGTTGACAGTGAAGTTGTAACAGTTAATTTGTAATTAGGTCCAAGAACCTCTTTCAATATCTTTACCCTCTTCTCCAAACTACAGAATTTGATTTATAATTACAGTATTCAAGACCTGCTGACTTTCAAAACCAATTGTGAGTTTTGCCCTTTCAAGATGTACCTGAATTATGTTTCCATCTCCTCTTTCCAAGTATGATTGATAAAAGTTTTGCTTGTTTTTCTTCATAAAAAAGATGGTATCTACCTATCATCACATAATCCAGGATCTGGAGCTGCAAGAAAAGCACTAAGTGTGGAATCGTGCAAAAAAAAGAGAGAGTGAAAGAGAAGAAGACACTAGGACCACATGCAGGAGTAAATTGAGAGGGAAGAGAAAGGTGTCCACTGTTAAAAACATTATATTCACAGTGTAGAAAACGTGAAAATCTTTTAGGAGTGGGGGAACCTTTATCATTAACCCTGAAAAAAACCAATCACTACAGAACAGGGAAGATGAGGTAGAATCAACTCTACAAAAAAAGCTCAGCCCCAGCTGCATGATACCATTTGTAGAGGAAAGTCATTTGGAGCAGAATGAAATATAGATCTACTTTACTTCCACAGGAAACTACTTTTTCTCCTTGATGTTGTGCTACATATTTTTTTCCCTAGAAATGCTTGAAAAAATTTCTTTTTGCAAGTTACAGGCATACAAAAATTACCCCAAGGCAAATTGTAGTGGGGAGCCGAACTAAGAAAAGAAGCAAAAAACCACAGAAATGGGAATATGCATGGACAGACAGAGATATAAACTAGGATTGTATTAGTTTTACTGATTTCTCTTGAGTTATTCCTAATTGGCCCAGCAAGAAGAATATCAGGCCCAACAATTCGTAGCTATTATTTGATTCAGAAATGTCAATGCAGAAGGGAACAATGCCAGTGAATGAAGTGTCTTCCCTAACGAATGTATGCATATCATTAGGATTGAACTCTTTATTTTATAATCAGTACAGTCACTAAAATTAAATATAAACCCAAATGCTTCAGATAAAGCCATCACCACTTACGATACTCATGTTTCATGCAGTAGCTTTCATTACAGTGTAGGCAAGCAGTGACTTTGTTTTTGCAGTACCAAAACCTCCCACTCTATAATCTACATCAGAATCATGGAGGTAGACATTTTCAAAATTTCTCCAGAGCTGACAAGGAGAGAACAGCAGCAAGAGCAGAAAACAAAGAACAGTTCGGTTTTGAAAAGCTCCTGCAAATTTTGATTTGTTCTGAAAGGCATGTTTCAGATAAGTCCTAGCACATCTGAAAGTTTAGGACTGGGAAAATCTCATTCTTATAGAATTTGGATATGTTTAAATGCTCCATTTACAAATCTAAAGACATAACTCAAGCACCTTCTCATTCTTGGGAAGAACGAAGCAAATGCAAGTTGTAAAGTTATGCAGCTTCTGGAGAATTTTTTGTCTGTGTGTGCAGGTTATGTCTGGGAAACACGCAGCAGCCTGTTTTCACTACATTACTTCTACAACTTTAGTGCAAGAAGTAGTACATGGAACACCCTCTGGTGTCATCCTTTAGTTGATTTCTGACAAGCAGTCTATTGTTATTAAACTCACTTTCCTCTCTACAAATGCTCTAACCACTTCACAGATTAATGGATTTTATACCCATATTATTATTTTACCCATATTATTATTTCATGGTACTGTCTATTAAAAGAGCATGTAAAAATTTAAAATAAAAGAGGTTTAGACTGAAAAAAAAAATTTAAAAAATAAAAGAAAGAAAAAGTGCTGAAAGAAAAAACTGTTCAAACAGGTCTACTGGTTTCTGTCCTGGTCTCAAAAGACCAAGCATACACAGTGAGGATACAGTCACACTCAAAAACAAGATACATTAAAGACTCCCTGAAGCACTCACGCCAAGGAAATATGACCTCAGGTAAGATGTACTAATACAAAAATTAACTGCATTTGTAAATGAGACAGAGATTTGTAGGTTTTACAGATGGAGCAGTGAAAAGTGAGGTGGGTAGTGACACAGCAAAGTCAGCCCTACATGGACTATGGGAAGTTGCAGCTGGATCTCATGACATTGATCACCCAAGTGGTTAAATAGAAGATTAAATTCAGTGCTGTTAAGTTCAGTGCATGTGAAAAAAAACAATTTTAATTGCATGTGTACTTCAAGAGCCTCTAAATTACCTAATAACCCTCAGGAAAGAGATTTTTATACTCATTGTGAATGCTTTGGGAAAATGTCAGTTCAGTGCCTAGTGATGGTCAAAAAAGAAACAACATCATCTGAATTGTCAGAATAGGAACAGAGCAAAGCAGAACAGAAAATATTATGCCTCTCAGAAATCAATGGCACGACCATTTCTTCAATCCTATGTGCAGTTTTGATCCCACTATTACAAAAATGATAGAGTGGATCTAGAAAAGGTACAGAAAAGGGCAATAGAAATCAGATTATTAAATGGCTTTTTTTTTGGGAAGGGAGACCAAATAAGGTATAAGTTTTCAAGCAATGAGTAGAAGGAAACATAATAGAGATCTACAAAATCAGGTTTGTCAGAGAGAAGTTGCAGGGACAACATATATTGACAACGTGTGCCACAGGTCACACAAAAATACTGTACTTTTTCAAGCAAGACATAAATTGTAAAACTCACGGCCACAGGAAGTTCTGAAAGCCTCCCCCCCGCCAAAAATAATTGGTGAGGGATTAGACTGGCTTTTAAATGCAGCAATATGGGTGTGACCTCCAGCTAAAACAATCCCCAGGCCGCTGATTACTGGGAGGCAGGATGGCGAGGCTGGAGAGCATAATTTCTCACACATCTTTTAAGACTGGAGTACCCAAAAGGTAATATTTTCTTTTATGGCTTGTGAACAATAAAAAGCATTACTATGCATTTTCATTCTCTCTCTGTAAAAAAACACGCATTAAAATATTCCTGTTCTGTTTAAGACAGAAGGGTAAATATCTGGTTCTTTAGTTCTTTTTCTTTTCAGGCTCAAAGTACCTTGTGCTACTGCTTCTCACAGAAAAAGGGATATAGAAGTAAACAGACCTTTCGGTTCTTAAGCTTTTGCTAAATATCTGGTAAAACACAGCTCAAAGAAACACGGCTTCCTTAACTGTTTTTAAACAAATGCTGAAGGGAAAGTAACATCCAGAATGCATCAAGGTACAACTTTCTTCAAGTATCATACAAGAGTTTTCTTCCTTGTCATGTCAGCTGCATCAGTTTTTATGACTGACAGACACTTTGTATCAGTCACAGAAAACACATCTGAACCATTAACTCAGCATTCTGGCATTATACAGCAGGTAAGTCTAAACTCAAGAGCTAGAGGAAAGGACATCAAAAAAGTATAATATCTTCCTTAATGGTATTATCAGGTAGTTTTACTTCAAGGGCTCTGCAGTATCTTGGTATGTCTGGCATCAAGTTGCACAGCCAGAAACAACGTCAGAAAAACATTTTTTTTTTTTAGCTTTCCAGTTACCGAAAGAACAAGAACCTTCTTATGAATTGCATTTCCATTTCTGGAAGTATATGGTGCTGTCTATGCTGTTCATAATTACAGGTAAATAACAGAACCTCTGCCATTTCTTTAGTCTTCTCAATATACTGAGCTTGATGGAGAGCCTAATGGATCCTAACTGTACTTCTGCAATAAATACGTCCTACTAGCTATCTGCTGTAGGTTGAGTTTCCCTGCTCCAAGGTCTTACTGCACTTTTCAAAGTCCAGCAGCTACAAAGTCTGGACACCAACCCATCTGAGTGTCCTGCCTGCACCAAGTCTGGAGAGCTTGTTAGGCAAAGCTTGCAGGGAAA
This sequence comes from Baryphthengus martii, assembly GCA_013396935.1. Lineage (NCBI taxonomy): Eukaryota > Metazoa > Chordata > Aves > Coraciiformes > Momotidae > Baryphthengus > Baryphthengus martii. The sequence goes on along the minus strand of VWZK01013495.1, from coordinate 186,124 downwards.
CCATTGGAAGGAAGCAGAGGTAACTACGTGAAAAAAAACAAGATTTATTTGTGCGCTATGGTTGGAACACAGCCTGTTTTATAGAAGCCAAGGCTGCTGCTTAAACAGGTCTACATGTAAATAAATTGTGTTAACTTAGGAATACTTGTACTGAAATGCTGTTACACGTAAAAGCTGGTTTTATATTTTAAAGGTTTTTTTATTATCTAATAATCAATGAGGGAAGCTGTTTTTTCTTTTGTTTTATTTTCCTCTGTTTGCAGATGCAGATGTGGAGGTACTGAGCAAGTGATAGTAAAGATGAACACTAAAGTTCCTAGAGAAACGCTGCATTAGTTGCAGATTTCCTCCGTATCTTTCTACAGAGAGCTGAATGGAGAGAGCGGTGCCTTTCTGGGTGCAGTGCAGAGCAGTGTCTTGCACCTGCTGTCCCACTGAAACGCTCATGGGATGATCCATACCTCCACCTACAGTTTGCACAGCTGCATCTGAGCAACTCTGCGTGGTTAAAGCAGAGAAACAGACACTTCTGGGGCAAAATTCATCTCATACATTTTAGTTGTTTACTTGAGGTTGAGAAGAATTACTCTCTAAAAGCAACTACTTATTTCTGATTTTAAAGGGAGTCTGGATGATTTGCTTAGGTATAGCCATCTGTAGTGTAGAGCTTGCAGTTAGATGAGAAAAATCCCCCAGATTTTTCTTGGTTGCTTTCCTGCCAAGGCTACACCCACCAAATCCTGACTTCAGTTTACTTTGCCCATATTCTCTTCCCTGGGTGAAAATGAAGTGCCCCGACCCTGTTTTCACTGTGGGCTTGTTCTCGAGACACAAAACCTCAGTGGCTACGTCTCTATTTCTACTCTCAGCTTTGCAAACTTTGCTAAGCCATAATCTTCACCTGCTAGTCTGAACTCAGTTACATTAAATTTGATGCCAGTCGCATTGGTTCCCTCACGTATTTTCCAGGTGGCTGACTACTCCAATAAAAGAAGTGATAACAGCATGCCCTGTCATCACTCTCATTCCCCAGGGGGGCTAGTTAGACAGACTCTGCTTTTTGCTCTCCTTAGAGCACAATTCTTCTGTCCTTAGTCATGGACACAGTCCCAGTCGTGTCCAGGAGAATTACTCCCTGGAGTTAATACTGCACAACCCCTATTTCACTTCTCTTTAATCATGCTAATCTTCATCTTTTATTCACTAACTGATAACAATGGAACTGCAAGCTCTGCCTTACCTTCATCTAAACCTTAGGCAATGATATGTAATCTATTTAGAAATTCTAGAGAAGATGGGAGATTTAACTCTTTGTTAGTGATGTCATAGGTGAGTTAGTCATCTGGTGATTCACGAATTGGTAAAGAAAAATCCGATAGGCAAAGCATTTTGTTGCTGTTGGTATATTTTTCTGGCTTGGAAGTAATTTCTCATCCTGCTTTTTACAATACTGAAAGTAAAACTGATCTCCAGGCATCACAGAGTTTCACTGGGTGGCAGAAACAAACAGTCTGATTTTTAAACTGCTGCTGTGGCTATTCTGAAGGTCTGTCAGGAAGCCAATACTATTCAACACCTATATGACTGATTATACCTCAATCCCTCACCAGACAACCAAACAGATGTCACCACCAAGGATGCCTAGTGGCTGCTGAATAGCGTTTCTGCTGCAGTGACATGGCCTCAATCAGGAAGAGAGGGGATTTTCTCAGGGAGGTAATTACTTCTTACTGATATGAAATCTGGATGCTGAAAACAGTGAAGCTCCTAGACAGTGTGCTAGAGGGAACAATTTTTAAAATAGTGGCATCCAACTTTACCTACATAGGGGGAGTATAAGCCTAGGAACAAATATTTTTGCAGAACTAGGCTGAACTCTATTTGATCAAATACTTTCTCAAAGTGCTGGGGATGACAAATACTGTATTCTTGGCTGCATTAACACATTATTCAGTCAACGCAACACATTCGAGTGAAGAAATGCTCTTTGCTTTGAGCTGATATGCAGGGATGCTACCAAGACTCAGGCATGGCATTCAACTATATTTCTAGTATGTTTTGCATAAGCCATTTCTGTGGAATAAAAAAGCTTCGGAGATATGAAATTTACATTAAAAATAATGAGTCTGTTGATGGTTTCATGACTTATTGCAGAATTAGAACAGTAACCTGTGTGTTTTCCCACCTCTTTGAAACGGACTGTGATAAACATACTTAATGATAGCTATGCGAAGTCTGTTCACACAAGAAAAAATACATTTCAGATATGCATCCACCACAGCTTTAGTAAGCTATACATAAAAAAGGGCATTCTTACCTCTGTGTAGTCATGTTTCTTGCTAGAGACAAGAGCAGCATTTTAACTATCTGCTAAGTCTCTACTTCTTCTCACTGCATTGCAACTTTGAAACCTCTTTTTTGCTGTCTGACCTAGTATTGAGTTTTATTTCCTAGGGATGTTTTTCTTCATTTTTAGCCTCTCAGTAAACTCAATATGGACAACAGTTAAATGTATAAGGTTTATTTATTTATTTAGTATTTTGGCTAAGTCCCAGGTAGCTCTTAAAATGTAAGTTTTACTACTTCATTTATGCTCAAAATACCTATTATTATTTACAAGGATTTGGGCTGGAGCTGTTTAATGTGAATACATAAAACATCATACATAAATCCTTACTGAAGGCCCCCCATGAAGTGGCTGACTGAGAGGAGGAAAACTTCCTCCGAAGACAAAGGCTGTGATCAAATCCTGTCCATAGGAGTAAGCACATAAACTCCCTTCAACTCTACCAGAGTGATGTACTCAAACTTACACCAAATATCTGTGGCAGAACTTGAAACAAGCATTTCAAGCCTCAGAAATTTCTGGGTCCTGCACCATATTTTTGTTAATATTTATGATACTTGAAGAGAATTATAATACTTGAAGGGAAGACAGTCCCTCAAAGTATTGGGTATGTCTGCAGAGCACCCCAGACAGTTTTGCCTTGTTGAAGAAACCCTCCTCTATACAGCACACAAAGACTCTTTTTAGTTCTGGCCCCTCTGTCGCCTATGCAGCACTTTGGGCTCCCTTGCAAGGTAAGGTGCTCCATCTGAGCCAGGGTGATGGCAGCTGGTGGCCAAGCAAGGATCAGGAGCCCCCAGTACATTCAGACACTGGGAACAACACAGACTACTGGAATCTCGGCTCCTCTCCATGAAATCACTAGATGTACTTGCTGTGGTCTACCTAGGATTGCTTGCATCATGGAGAGGTGAAGCCATCGATTACTTGCTTTCCCTCCAAATGTTCCCAGGTTGTGGTGGTCATTTCTGTAGGTGACCCCTGTCCACTCCATTTTAAATTTTGGACACACCGACCAGAGCATTTTGTCTGCCTCAGGCAAATAAGACATAAAGGTGTCTTTGAAAACTAGGCTCTGAATAGGACCAGCCAACCTTTTAGGGGAGCCTTCTACCTCAAAAAGGCTGAAGGATTAAGAAACTGAGACAAGGAAAAGAAGGCCTGAACCAGACTGTATAAAGATCTGGTTTATTTTGGCATTGACTTAAAATCACTTTGCACCAGGCCCAAGTCACACAGAGTTGTTTGATGAATCAGATACTTAACAAAGCCAAATAAGAGGACCTAAAAATGCTACACACAAGAGACCTTGCCAAATTCCACACATGGAGCAATGTGCTAAGAGGCCAAATGTTTCTTCAGATAAAAACATAGACAGTTAGTAGGAAATATGCAGCTTAAAGCTGATCTGTGTTACACACTAGGCACAAAAATTTTGTTTGACTAGCACAGAAGAAACCTACAGCTATCTGATTGCAGATCTCTCAGCTTATTCACACTGATTAAGAACCAGACAGCGATAAGTCAGGGGTCAAAGACTGGTCTTCCAGCTAAAACCTGAAAGGCCACGTGCCTTCTTGTTAGCCTTGAATGATCCCTGATGGTGTGATGGAGAGAAGCAAGGAACATCTGTCAGTTTAGACTGCATGTCCAGGTATACAAATAGCACAAGCATTGAACTATGACTGTGACAACAGGGAAGGCTAAATCCACCTTCTACCTGCCTGCTGTTGGCCCAAGAGAATGTGTGATTACCTTTTCTAGTGTTTTTTTTTTAAGGGATTCACAGCTCCTTCTCAAGCCCCTTAGGAGTATGTGTTGCAACACTGTTTTGAAAGTTTCCAGCAGGTCCCACAGAGGGCTTGCACTAGGTCACCCTCAGACATCTATCAGTGTGGCTGCAAATGCTGAGGTGTCGAGAAAGTCCACGACTTTGTCTGCTTGTTGGTGTGGAGCAGTCATTCTAGACTTGGACATACTACCAACGTATCATGCCACCAAAGTTTATTTTGCACTAACTGTGAACTTACTGTCATAAGCATACTTCAGTAAATCTCTATTGACTTCTAATAAAAATCTGTTTCTGTAAACATCTACAGTAGATTTCTACAGTGAATGACATTGATAGTTGTAACTCAGTGAACCAGAGTTTTTACTGCTTATGCTACCATCTTGGTAATGAAACCCACTGTCCTTACTGATACCAGCACAGCAAGGCTTTTGAAGAGTTGATAATGAATTTTCAGTCTTTATTTATCAATAAAGAAATTATAACTTGACAGCGAGGAGAAGGTAGTCAGTAGCCATTACTTGAAATCAGAAGCTGCACCTCCAGAAGACCTTTTCACTGTGAACAGAACTATTGCAGTTTTTATGCACTACTTAAGAGCTCTAAGGGAGTTGCTTAGCCCAACACAGCCCTTTTTAATACCTGGTGGAAAAAAAAAAAAAAAAAAAAGATTCAAATCGTGAATTGGCCTTAAGGGCTTTGCATCCTGAGGACGACTCTCATACAGCCTTCGAGATCTGTTGGTAAAACTCCCTTCTGAGCTTAATCTTAAATCCCTGGAGCAAAAAGACTGAAAAGGACATGCCAACTTTCTGTTAGTCCTGAGGCCAAAGAAGCAAACAGAGATACCACTTAAAAATTTGTCTAAATTCCACGAGGCCTCTGCAGCCCAGGACAGTACCTAGGATATGACCAAGAAAGAAAGGCAGTTCAGTGAAAAACCTTGCTGTAGTGCAGTGTAACTGTGCATCATTAACTCCTTAAATCACAGTTTGGACAGTTTCCAGAAAAGAACATAAAAATCATGCCTCAATGATTTCCATTCTTTGTGTTCTTCCAAAAAAAAAAAAAAGTATTTCCTTTTGTGCTTATCAAAAAATAAAATCAGTAGCTCCAAGTAGATGTTTCTAGTAGAGACAGAAGAATATGAATTTCATCATAAAAGGCACTGGTAAAATGTCATCTGATTAAACGTAAATTCATATTTTAAAATGTTCCTTTAAACTGAAATAGGTGCTGGGACGGGCATTAAGATTGAGGCAGAGGAAGTGTCAATGTTTCTGATTGTTCTTTTCAGGTGAAATGACAAAGATGATGGCCAACTAAAGAACAATATATTCAAAGTTTTTTAAGGACTTAAAGAACGTGTATGGTACAGGTCAGGGTGACATCATCTGTGAAAACTTTGCCTTGCCTGAGTTGTAGACCAAGCAGTTAAAATGTGACTTTCAATGAACTGAGGAGGCTTCCTGCCGATTGTTACTATTCTTTATTATTTGCTCAGTGCTGACAGGACATTCTCAACCATGCATGACACAAAGATGGCCCCTTTCCTGCAGAGTTGAGGAGGCTTGTAAGATTTAAATCTGTAATGTTTAATTGATATCCATACACTGTTATTAACTCTATTCTTGTGGGCTTTGCATACAATGGAGAGTTATTAGGAGGGCTTTGAAAGAGAAGTCCTGGGTAATTTGGCAAACTCTGAATGGGAATTTGGCTTCCTGCATGTTTTTCATGCATATATTCCATGTCCCTGTCTACCCTTCTTTCCTCATTAATCTAATTTCTTTCTGATTTTGCTTTGCCTCAAAGTTTAAAAAAAAAAAAAAAAAAGAGAGAGAGAGACTTAAAATTAGTTCCATCTCATCACACAGAAACTAGAATAATGTTCTGTGGTACCCATAAAATAACATGTTCTGTTTTTAAAAAATGTAGTCTTAAAAAGCTGCTGAAACTTCCCCCCTTCCTTTTTTTTTTTTTTTTTTTCCCATGGATCCACTGTTTAATTTACAGTAAGTCAAGAGGCAGGAGGGATGATAAAGTTAAGCTCATGCTGTTGAGAACAATTATCCTGGCCCAGAGACATATGTAGCCCCAGAAGGTTGAACAGACCACCATAGCTTAAAGGCACTGAGATAAAAGAGCACGTGCTGCATGGGCCCGGTGGGAGCAAGGCCACAGCCTGCAAACAGAGCCCACTCAGCTTTCATTTGATTTGTGCCTCTCTCTCTTTTTAAAAAGAATTTTGATTTATTTAGTAAGACCCTGGTGCATTCATTGGAAAGAGAAAGAGAATGGTGGCTGGGACAGCACGACAATATCAATCTAACATTTGCTGCAGACAAAAATAGCTAGGCCAAGAATCATGGCAGCCTCTCTTTGTAAAAGATTGAAGACACTCGCGCAAGATGTAAAGTAAAATAGATGAAGTCAGGGGACATTTAGATTCTGCACCAACAGAATAGCAGCAACTATTCTTCTTTTTCCCCCCTCTGTCTCATTAATCACGCTAGTTAATTGTTGGGATAATGATTTCACAAGTTCATGTAGTACACAAAAGGATTATCCTCAAACTGCACATAGCACTTGGCATTTACTTCTACACATGTCAGTATCTCTGCATTAAAGCATGAGGAAGATTTTCATTTTCCTTTTTCTATTGTCCAACTTTCCTGGGAAATTAATTTCATGTTTTTCTCAGGGATGGAAATAAATAACAAGACAAAACTTCAGGTAGCAATTAATAAAGGAAATCATGTCTTTTTAAAAGGAAAACAATAAAGGACAAAAATTAAAATCAAGAAAACAGTTGTGCAATTTAAGTCATACCTCTAAAAAACGATTCAATGTTTTTTTTAGGAGCCTAGGTACCTTTTTTTTCTTTTAAAGAAAAAACTGGAATTTTTAATACCTTTTGGAAACTGAGTTCAGACTTCTAAAAATAACAGAATATCAAGACCCTTATTTCTGTGATTTCAAATCTCACTGTCCAGAAAAATATAATACCTATCTGTCACCGAGGCTAAAGGTAAATTGCTTCCAGAAGCCTGTAAGAAACAGTGTGCCTATCTGAACTCTTAAGAACTTAATGCTTACAGATTAAAAAACTTGCATATTTTCTACAAACTGAGAGATCAATTAGATTTTTTGTTGTCCCTCTCACTGATTTTTGGTTTGATAACATTTTATTACTGTTTTACGCCATTACTTTTTTTTCCTATTTGCACGTACAATTTAAAATATCTTCATTTTTTTTCTGAAGAAGACAGTCAAACTTATCCTAAATATTATTGATTCCCATCTCCAAACAGTAAGAAAGATATATCAGATTTCTATGCACTATTCTAATGTTTCAAAACTTTGTAATCTTCCAGCAAGGTGAACTGTGAGGCACTATTTTTTCTATTGTAATCACCCCAAAAAAGACTGATTCCATAATTTGGCAGTGCCAAACATTTTCCTTTTAATTCTGAAGACTTACAGACTAATTTGATACAACACCTGCCCATCAAAGGAAGAGCTGATAGAATCTAAAGGGATTCAGTTTCTCATATTTGTCCCATATTTTCTCTTACTTATAATGTTTAAGTAGATAAACAGAAAATTATTGACATAGTGGTATTTTATGATGTCAAGCATGTACAACTTGCACTTCACTCTCTCCTCTTGGTGGAAAAGCAGCTCAGCAGTAATCCTATCAGCTTACTCCTGTGTACTTCAAGCTGCAGTATAAGAAATTCTTTGGGGGCATTTTCTTAGCTGAATTTTTGTAACTGTTTCCGACAAAAATCTGGCCCTATCTGAGGCAAAGCAACAATCTCTCAGGACAAGATCGTAGTCACACATTTCACCACAGCAAGGAATGAAAGACTGGTAAAAACGTAACTTGGAGTGATCTAGTTTTGTCCTCTGTTTTATAGTGGAAGCATCAGGAAATCCTTTACTTTCCTCATATACAGAAAGTTTCATTTCACAATGCAATTCAAAAGGTGTAATTTGTTTCGGAAGAGGTCTCAGAGCGCCCTATCTCAAGCAGTGTCCTTTTCAGACACAGCTCTGGATTAAGGATGCAGAATTAATGATTCAGACAGAAACAGTCTTGTCTCTTTCAATAGCGACTCCATGTTAACCTTCCCACACATAAAAATATCAAGATGTTAATCTTTTCAAAAGGAGAAATTCCTGTTTCATCTCAACGTGACAGCTTTCACTTTGTCTCCTCACTGTCCCCTTGCAGCCATCAGATGAGGGAAGACAAGCAGTACCTTGCGATCGGTTGAGTGTCCTATCACACTGGCACATCACAGCAATAAATATCTTCTCCTTCCCTTCACCCCTAAAAGTTATATGATCTTGAATGAAAAAGTAGGTTTGAAACCACTGCACTCAGCACATGGGGACTCCACGAGCAGGAATGAAGGTTAATTTCAAAGGCTAAATTATTTATTGCAAACTATTTGCTTAGTCCTGGCACTGAAGAACAGTGGAACAAATGGAATTGTTAGATGCAACACGTATTAAGAACAAAGCCTACAATCCCATTTCTAGTACTCCATGCTTAAATTTCCCCTGTGCTTTAAAAACTGCAGCGTTAGCTTATGTCTCTCATTAAGCTGTTTCTCTTCTATATTGAACCCAACTTGTATTTTTTTTTTTTTCATTTTCAGTTTACCTAAAAATCACGTGTTCTGAAAAATTCAGTGGGTATAATGAATGAGAACAGAAATGGTTTATGAGGTAGTGAATACAATTGTACTGAGACTGGACTGTTCAGGGAGGGCATCTCATTGCTACTGTGACAATAACCTATAGAGGCTGTAACTCATCTGAAACGTAGAATCTCTGCTTGCCATGCTGCAGGAAAACTGCTGTGATCACAGACACAACACAAATGCTGCCTCTGGAAAGGTGAAGAGCAATGAGCTGAGACCACCACACCAGCACTCCTGCATCCATGCACATGGTCCGTCTCACCCTTCTCCATCCAAGGTGACAGCACAACCTTTTAAATCAATGAGGGAACAGCTGTTGGTTTCTGAGCATGGCATCTCCCCAGCCTTATGCTCATATCTCTGAGTCAGTCTGTGCAGTCCGGCTGAGTAAGACCAGCTGAAGGCATGGAAACTGTTCTGCAGATCTCCTGTGAGTGAAGAGGCACATTAGGTTGTCTCAGCCTCTTCTTTATACTACTTTTGAAGCTTTCGTGCTCTGTGCTACTTTTATGCACTCGCTCAGCATCTCCCGGCCAAGGGAGCATAGCATTTTAGTCATTTAGAGCCAGGCTCTGCCCTTGCTTACACCCACGAAACTCATGGCCCTGAGAGACAAATAAATCTGCCAACAAACCGTCATCCAAAGTTTCATTTCATAAAAAAAACCACCACCAAAACAAATAGAAGTATTTTGCAACCAACCAAGTGTGGTCAGTCAAATAATACTGAGCTGAACTTTGAGTGAGTTATGAGCTAATTTGCTATGATGCATTATGAACCTGGTAGACTAAAGAGGCTTCAGTAAGCTGGGTGAGTTCTGTAGTTACTCCAAATTCATGAAAACAGACCACCTTATCCGACTTTTACATACAGATTCTTTCTTCATCCAGTGCTCTGGAACAGTCAGTAGTCATAGTTACAATGCTAATTTTCTTGCAGTACAGCAGATGAGTATTACCACACATCTTCTCAGTTAAGGCATCTGAAACCCTATCCTGAGGACTCAGTAACACCAACACTTTCAGAGATAAATTTCTCTTAAGTGTCCTGCATCAAACATCCTTCCGACTTTCTGCTTCAGAAAACATCCCATTGATCTCAATGGGCTATTTTTTTTACATATTTATCAAACAGTAGAGATTGTAAGAAGACTTACAAGACACAATATGGCAGTATGATGTGCCACTTAAAAAAAATTACTTTTCCAGAATTTTCAGAATAAGTTTCTTTGATAAAGAAACAACTTGAACATTAGCATCACTGCACTAGGTTGTGTGTGAGAGTTTCTTAGAAAGCAATTAAATATTCTGAGCTCCATTTTCAGGACATTCTTCCAGAGAAGAAGTGTTGCATATCCAAAAGCTGGAATTAAGCCTCAGATCAATGTTCTTTTAGCTCTTCCCAACACAAAGATATTCAAATCCATTTTTCTAAACAATTGCTGCAGGTTTATGCTGCAGAACGAAGGAGATCAGAAGGATGGCCATTGCCTGCTGAAAGCTACAAGGAAGCCACACCAAACTCCATAGGTGTGGAGACAAAGACCTCCTGCCTCAGATTAGCGGATGTGTACCTGGAATGACGCTTTGATTCAGCCACTGACGTGGCCATAAAGCAGAGCTGTCTGTCTCCTGATAGAGTTACTGATGCATAATCCTAAAAATCCTAAACTGAGACAATTACACTGTGGTTCTGTTGCCATCATCCCACGTTTATTCACTTTGTGTTGCAGTCTGGCATAATACTGACATTCATTCGAAATTATCACAGCATTTGCTTTCATTTTGATTTAAAATTCCTAGTTTCAAAAGAAAGGTTTGCAATTTGGTAGTTTTACATAGAAAATGTCTTCTGTGAGTCAGACTTTTATTTTCAGGATTTTCAGACACTTCATAGCTCACGAATAAATTAGCGACAAATTTGAAAACATTAAAAAATCCCTCGTTGAAATTATTATAATGTTTTAACAAGTTTTGAGTGGGGTTTTATTCAGTACTACAAGTGTTTGCAGCATGAGTCAAACATATTTATAGAATCATAGAAACTGTGGTTGGAAGGGATCCCTCTGGATGTTCCAAGGCCACCTTTCTGCTCAGAATGGATCTCTCACCAGTGTCAGAGCAGGATGACTGTGCCCTTGTCTAGGTAAGCCTTACAAACCTCCACAGATGGAGACTCCATAGCCTTTCTGGATAACTTGCTTTGGTCTCAGACTACAGAGTTTGTAGCAGAAGTTGGGCATACATATTTATGCTATGATACAGAAGTGTTAATCATTTCCCAAATTTAGATGTAGACATTTGATGATCCATGTCTCCACAAAACTGCAATCAGAAAGAAAGAAAATACAACCTAACAAAGAAAACCATCTCGCTGGATACAGAGGATCACATCTAAGTGGAGAAACAGAGGTGACCACCGCCTAAACCAACCAACAAAATCTAGAACACAGCGATAAATTTTACTCCTGCAGAATGGTAATCTCTAATGAAGCTGAGAAATGAGGACTGTGCCAGGCTATTTATGACTAAACTGACATTTCTGCAGTACTTGGACCATTGCAGTCTGATTTCATTACAACATTCTGCCTTTTCCTTGACTTGGTAACGAATTCCTTTTTCTTTCTGAATGCCTTATTTGAAGCTATAATAGAAAATTAATTCCAATGTAGAATCGTCTGTATTTAATGAGTAGAAAATGCAACTCACGTGGATTTACACATTTTAAGAATGCACATATTTATATCCACATGTGTGTATTTGTGTATACAGTATATATAAGCACAGATCTGTAGATAAAATTGGTAATGTATAGGTAGATATAAAAGGCCATAACTACCATGTAATTTCATATTTGTAACAGAAAATACACATTTACTTATAAAAAATTCTAAATATTTAATTACTGAATAAATTACTTAAATTGTATTTTAAAAATACTTCTATCGGTCACAGACTTATTCTTTCTAGTTGTTCACTCCTTCTTTTTAGCTCCTGTTTCCTTCTCCTTCTTAGTTTTCTCAGATATGAGCTGTTCATGCCTTCCAAGTGCACCGAGCCACATTTTAAATCCACCTACAAACTTGCATTAGGTATCCATAGTCATTAGGTGCCCCTGATGGAACTATAATGAGATGGCACTAGCTGATGGATTAGACCTTCTACTCAAGACGAAGGGAATACCGTAACCTCTAAGGTGAAATTTGCCACAAAATAACACAATGCAGATGATATTTCAAGATTAAATGTGCATTTGTGCCCCACTGGACAAAATATACTGATTTATTGATAATAAACCAGATTGCTACCAAATGCACGATATCAGCACAGAGATTATATTGTTTATACAGTATTAATGTGTTTGAGTAGATATGCCTTTGAAGAGATTTTAGGTAGCTTATGTTACTCATGATGGAATTTCTCTTTCTACCTTAAAAAGCTGAAAGACTCTCCCAGCTTAACAGTGCTGACACCTCCTATGCTTTTTCCACAGTTCCCTGAAGACTTTGTAAGAACAAAGATAAAATTATTCTGCACAAATATTTTTGTAAAGCAGCATCGCAGAGTCCTAACTTGTCTGAGGTGAGCTGATCACTTTGGGACCCCAACAAGAAGCACGTTCACGAGCTACATGTATACTGATAACATGATGGCCAGGCAGACGGTTAGAGCCACACTGCTTGGACCTACGTGCTTCTAGGGTGTCCCTGTCATGTAGTATTTCACTGGGCCTCTTCTGGGCCCTCATTGTCCTAAAATGCAAAAGTTGTTAGGGAGAAGCAGGTTTCAGCTAAAAGCTGTTTTGCAACCCTCTGGGGAAGTGGTAGAGAGTAGATGTGGGTGAGTATCATGGAGTGAGGGAATGTGTGGCATGCTGGAGGATGTAAAACCTTCTATGATACTCTTGGAGGACCACATAGGCTACACAGAACCAAATCAGGTGCAGTCTTACTACACTTTGACTTTTTTTTTTCACATAAATCTAGTTGGATGATTCCAAAAAAAAAAAAAAAAAGCAGCCAAGAGCAAACTAACATTTATGTAAAACAGACCATCAGGCATCTTGTTTTATTCATGGATACCTCAAGGGAGAAGAGCTGGAGACAAGATTCACCTGACATGCTTTTCATCAAGTAGTTGAATCACAACAGTTAGGAACTCTGATGAAGAGAGATGGGCAGATTCTGGAAGTGCTTGTTAGGGGGGTTTTTTATATCTCAAACAGAATATGTTCAGTATTGCAGCAATAAATAGACTGTTGGTATCTGGATTTATAGTGATAAATAGTAATCAAAGCAAAGAATTACCTCAGTGAAAATACATAAATCATCCAAACCAAACTTTGACTCAAAGTGAAGATCACAGAAATTCAGAATCCCAAATTGTTGGCTGGATAGAAAAGTATCTTTCTGAGAAAGACATAATGAGATTCATTGTGGCACTAAACATACTTGCACATATTTTCTTAAGACATACGTCTTAATTATGGGGACACAACCTCATGACTTTTAGGGGCATATTCAGAATTGGTGCAGAAGTTTCCTTCTCTGGAGTCTTTCAAAACCCGGCTGGACACATTCCTGTGCAAACTGCTCCACGTGAGCCTGCTTTGGCAGAGGACTTGGACTAGATGATCTCCTTCCAACCTTCACCATTCTGTGATGCCGTGTGATTTTGCACTAACCTGGGAACCCTGGATTCCCATGTCCGTAACCAGTGTGGTATATCCTCTCCCATCAGATTGTGGCTGGCTGTGTGAAAATCCCAGTTATATCACACTCAGAAGGCCGTTAAGTTTACACTGTAAACGATGGGAGAAGTAAGGGCTATGGGGATAGCTGTATTCTTGTTTTTCTCATACTATATTTCAATTTCTTTCAAGACTTCTCTGTGAACAATCTGAAACTTAATGTTACCAAAAAAACCCTAACAGCAACCGCTTTATCTCTTCAGCACACTGTAACACAGAAGTTCTGGTTATTTCTATGGATATTGCTCATTAAGTCTGTCCTTTTGAGAGATAAATGTTGTTCTGCTAAACCTTACCTGATCCTTGAATGTACATTTTGACCTAAGTCCTACAAGCTTCACACTGACAAAGTTCTCTTCTCAGAGGGTTTTTTCAAAGAGCTTTTGGGTCAGGTTTTATGTTTGTGAATCATGAATAAAAGCTCTCATTCCTTCCTGTAACATTTCACTCAAGGTTAATCATTATATAATACAGACACCTGAGAAAAAAGACTCCCTTGCCTATACACTCTTCAGAATACTTCAAATTCTAAAACCTTGCCTTCCTCATCAAACTCCCTAATTACTTAATTAAAATTACAGTATGTGTCTAACAAGCTACTGTAGCCTCTCAGAAATTTAGCTTGCAGTAATTAAAACACAGTGAAGTCTTTATAACCTGACAATACCTTAAAAGACTCTTTTTTGCATCCCCTTTCTTACCTCAAAAATATTCTTGTCTTTCGTTTTGCTTCCTCTTAATACCTTAGTTTCCTTGATGGTACCTGCTGCCTTGGCAGGTACCAAGTTAACACAGCTCTTGCCCCTGTCACCTAAATCCCAGTGCACTGTGCTATCCCAGGCTGATTTCAGGTTGCCAACATCACCTGGTCAGCAGAAAACTCTAGGCATAGAATGGGGCTCACTTTCTACCCATTTCCTTTCCCAGCATTACAGCAGAGGTCTTAAAATTTGAGAGTGTCCCTGCTCTTGACAAGCAGTTCAGGAGAGCTCTGCTTGGGCTTCATACCTGTGGCAGCTATTGACCACCAGGCAAACGAGACCATTTCCAATTCCTCAGCTCCCTGCTGAGGTTAGGGCAAACCAGCACCCCAGCATATACTGAGGTAATTACCAATCTACAGGAGCAAAGAGTTAATTGAAAATCATAGGCTCTTTCAGATGGTATCAAGCTTGCAATTCCCCAGAGGATCCAGAAATGGTAATTACTCAGTGAGCACTTTTCCCTATGCTCCTACCCCCTGAGGGTGACCTTACTCTACAAAAATCCATCCGTCTCTCACGTACTTTATGCATCTTCCCCACGGAGTATGCATTTTATATAACAGGATGATTAATTCTTCATATCCACATCAGGGAGAAAGAGTTCCTTGAAGAGGCAAAGCAAAAGGATTGGGGTGATGCAGTTCTCGCTGAAACAGACTTTCATGAGGCTTTACTTTGCTTTTGTGCTTTGAGATGTTGCTATTTAAATGGACTTGATGCTGCTAAGTGAGAACAGAGGAGGTTTTTACTACGGTATTTGAAGATAATTGATTTTCAGCTTGTCCCCCTGAGTATTCAGTGCCTGCTGGGCTTTACAGGATAGACTGTACTCTGTATAGGCTCTTCATACGCATTTTGCCTGTTTACAAAACTATGGTGTGCCCAGCTGTGGTATTAAAAGATAGTCAGCATGACTGATCCATGGGAATTTTACCTCCACATAAGCTTTAGTTGTTGCATTGGAACTAATGTCACTGAAGAGACCCTATTCTTGTTTGCCCTCAGGTGACCTCCCACTTTTCCTGAACATCTAGGCAGGAGTTTCATTTATATCTATTAGTATCTACAGTTAGAAGGCTGTCACAGTATGGAAGCACTATCTATAATCTCATCTCATATACTCAAAGAAGCAATTAAAATTAGGCATCTAAATTTGCATATGTGTAAGTACCCTGAATGTAAAAAATTAATCCATCTTAAAAAAAAGAAGAAAAGAAACTATAGTAATTACTGACTTCAGAGAAATTCAATGTCCTTTGCTCTTTTTGAGCAGCAGAGAATTTGCAGGTTTCATCTTGGTGTTGGATGTTATGATCCTCTCCACAGAGCAACAGGTGAACCAATCCAGCTGGTTCTTTCCCTGTGTGCTGCCAGAGACTCATCCTTTCTCTCATAGAACTTGAAATAAAATCACTTGCCTATCCTGGGGTCACTCCTTGCTGTAATCAACAGACCCTTCTTGTCTTACCCTTCTCCAACAAACAATACATCTTTTGTGAATCTCAGTAAACTCACAAACACCAGAAGCTTCCTGGCTCAGGACTGCAAAAATACTGATGAATGCTGCTGATAGGAATTCCTTCAGATAACCATTCATTGCAGAGATACCAAAGATACTTGTTCTAAACAAGTACTTCCATGGGTGCTATCACAGCTAGACTGTTTCTAGTATCTCATCAAACTCTCTGGCATTTCCAAACTACAGCCTTCAACACAGGGATGTCCAAAAAATGAAAAGAATTTTTGAAGTCATGGGGGAAGTCCTTGGCAAAACAAGATCTTAAGTTTAGATCTCCTGATCCTCATTGCAGTCCATTAACCCACCATTCCTATTAAAAAAACACGAAACAAAACAAAAGAAAACTCAACAACAAAACAACACAAATACCAAACCAACCAACCAACCAAAAAACCCCAATCAAACAGGCAGAGGCAGAAATGCACCTTGAGTGAATTCTCAGTGTACCATAAATTCACTGGAATTACGCTGTGCTAACTCAAGTAACTTACCTCACTTAATCTTAAGGTCTGTTCACTTACTTGTTCTTTATTTTTTCATGCTTTATTATAATGTAGCTTATGTTTTTGCTTAATTCTAGTAATAACTGCTAGGAGGCTGCTAGTGCATTTATACATGCATTGCAGGCAGCGCACGTGCCACATCTATTCTATCTCCTTGTCACCACATCTGGGAAATCACTGCATTCCTCACCTGGCATGATTTACCACATGGCCCAGCTCAGTGCAGATAAACATACAGATATGGGAGGGAAGTTCTCGGTTTGTCACATCAGCTCAGCGTCAGCGTTTCACACAGCCAGGACCTACTCTGAAAAGCTTCTTCCTGTTACACACGAATCAGGCATCTATGAGCAGTACTTATTTCAAATATTCAAAGAGACCACTCACTGAAAGTCAAAAACACTAATGCCACCCTGATTAATGTGTCCACCCTGGGTATGAGTCCATTGTGTAATGTCAGCAAAGGCAAGTGCAGGTCAAATCTCAGAGTGCAGAACTCACTGTATTTGAGCACAGCTTTCTTTAACCTTAACTTGTTTAGAGCAATACATCTTTCAGACATTCCATTAAAAAATAACAGCTGAATAAATAAATAGCAAATTTTAAAATCAAATAGCAAACTTTTCAATAGAAATGTACTTATCCTGTAAGATTTCACTTTAAAAATTATTAAAATAGATTATTTCCACTTTATTATTTTCACTTTCATAATGTAAGAGAACCTAAAGGAGATAAAACAGTGACTCCTAAGCAAACTATACTGTTGACCCTGAAATAATTTTAGAGTGGGATATAGCTACGGAAAAAAACCTGGGAGATTTCATATTTCATTAACATTCACAGACTCATGAGCTGTGTTGAAATACCGGTACCCTTGTATGATGGGAATTTTGTTTTTTTTCTGCCAATTCCTATATGCATACTAAACAGAAAACCTACAGTAAGTAAAATATGAAGCCAGATAGATGAAGGTGCAGTTGAAAAAATAAGGATTGTTTTGAAAGAAAAACATTATTATGAGGTTGTAATAGGGAAGAACAGCTGGTGCAGGGGCCAGTTCGAGGAAGGCCGTGGTTATGGTCATTGTGGTCTGTCCAAAAAGCTGCCATGAAACCTATAGACCCAGCATACCAGGTTGTGTTCCTAAGGCTGATATTTCTGTGGGTACAGTAGAAAAGGGTCTCCTGAGGAAATACATGAGCTGAGTAGTAGTTTGAGCCACTTTCATGGAGAGCTGTAACCAGAGAGTGCATCAGATTGACTTGGATCCCATTTTCAAAGAGAAGTCAGCGAAACAGCTAAAGTGCCCTTGACAACACTGCTTGTTTGGTTAGGCACCCAAAACTGCAGACACCTAAGCACAGGCTTAGCTTTAACAGATGAAATCATCCAAAGGCAAGTATGTATGCAGGTTTTTGCAGGTGTGTATTAAAGATGCCTATATTACTGTTCTGTGGACCAGACAGAGACCATTTAAGAAGAAACACAGTTTTGTTGTGGGATAGCTCTTAAAGAAGTCATAGTTACAGGAACATTATTAGCTGAAAGGATGAGGCATAATTTACCTTACTGCTGTGAAATATCTCTAAGACCATAGCGACCTAAAAAAGTTTAGCAGTTTTGTTCACGAAGCTTAGATGCAGTGTTAAGCCAGCCTTTGTTCTCCAAGTGGAATTCTGTGCTACAGAGTGAAAAGTAAATTTTCTCACCAAGAAGATTTTTACATGATGTATTCAGAGGTATAAAACTTCATTTTAATTCTGTTGGGTGCAAAGGTGGCTTTAAAACTGTCCTTTTTCCAAAAAACAACTGGAGATGTGGTCCTAAGAGGAGTCACAAAAGTTCAAACTGAGGTCCCACACATAATAAGACTCATGTCTGTTAAATAATTCCCAGTAGACATTCATGAGCATTATTAATGAGGCCCCATTAATAGTTTAGAGAACCCTTAGTTGAACTCTACTTGCAGTTCCATTCATTAATTGCAGTAATTAACATTAAGGACTGCAAAAGCTTAATAAATGTCTTTTCCATTAATACATATGATGCTTATAGTGGAGTCGAGTACTTACAGAGACATAATGGTAAAGTGTATTTGAAGCACCGGCAGCTTACAAATAGCACACAAAACTTGCAGATTATTCTTTGATATTTGCAGGAAGGAAAATCATAACTCTGAAGCTAAGGTAGCCTTCCTATCACACTGGTAGCGTGGCAGAATTTATCATCCCATCTGTTCCTCTCTGCAGTGTTACACCGTTGGGTTTTTGTGGCTAATATAATGTGTAAGCTTCTGGGACAACTTGGTTGTCCTTCATTTCAGCAAATACAATAATTATGATGATTGTCATATGAGTTGGATTGATCATCCTTTGAGCAGAATGTAAAGTCAGAGCACAAAATAGCTCAACTGAGAAAAAAAACAAACAACAAAATCTTTGCCGCATAGGTTAGGCAAAACTCCTCAAACAGATGTGAAAAGAACTGAAGGATGGAGAGTGTCTTATCAGTTATGATTATATTAAAAAAGCAAACTCAAACACCAAAGAAACCACACACGACATTAAAAAAACCCAGACATTATCAGCTTACTGTATTTTCTCTCAAGAACATAGAAAACTTAGAAATAGTATACCAAGGAAAACAAAGGCAACAGGCAGTATTAAAACCCAAAAGAATAGGTAGTCATCTTGGTTGGTTTTACTTAAGGGAAATTCATAAATATCCATGAGAACATTATTACAGAACCCATAGGATGATATTAGTAAGACAAATTTAGAAATAAAAGGTGTTAGAAGTGAATATTCATGTTATTGAGCAACCAATCCTTCTTCCTAGCGAGAAAAGGATACTGTGAGGTTGGTTTATTTCAATGAAAATAAAACCAAAGCCCTGATGTAGCAAGTCTCTTTAAAGTATTTCTAGTTTCCTCTGTAGCATGTAGATCCCACCATTTTCTTCAGAAAAAAACAATTATGTTAATAAACAATTATGTTAATAAATGTCCCTCTCAAATTCCAACTGGATAATTACATTTTTGTCTACTTATATTATGCCACAGCTGTGATGGGAAGAAGTTTGATTCACCTGCTGTTTCAAGCTACTGTGTATTTTTACTATTAATTAGTTGCTACATTTCACCCCAGAAACAGCTGCATTTCACAAGTGGATTTAAAAGACTTCTGGATATTCTTTGTCTATGTAGAGAAGTGCTTTGATCCTTTTAAGTATATGGCTGTAAGATGATTTTAATTAACTCATAATTCTGACAAATATTTATCTGGCCCTTTGGAGGCTGGGATGGCTTAGGAAGTGGAATCTTTTCCTTCTTTAAAAATCTCATTAAAGTACCATATGCAATAGCAATTTATAGGCAGATCCCAGCTACTAATAGAAACATGAAACGTGTACTGCTTTTATTTGGTTGCTGTGAAAAAGATATGGGAACAAGAGTATTTTTATCTACTTTTAGTTCTCAAATTCATGTTCAATACAGACATGTAGCATATTTTTACCCTGCTAAAAACTGCACCTTTTTACATTCCTTCAAGCCTTAGGGGTTAAGTATTTCCAGATTCAGCACAGCAAAAGAAAGTAAGTATATTTTTCATTAAAATTGATTTACACAATGTCAGAATATAATGTCATAAAATCATCTTTCCACTGCTCTCTGGAGAACGGTGTGTTCTGGACCTTCCAGGCAGCATTGTCATCTTTACCTTGATATCCGACAGCTACCTAGAAATCATGTTGCTTAAGTGGAGCACTTTTGTGTCATTCAGAAGTCTTATGGACTGTAAATTAGGGATGAAATGGACATAGTAACTAGCAGTCCAGATTGATAGGATCGTTATTAAGTTCTTAGTAACACTTCAGCTAAGTATTAATCATCTATATTATTCCCACATATAGATTGCTGTCTATACAGGAAACTTAATTCCTTCTTAAGATTACCATGTTTATAATAGAATTTTAAATACTGAAGCTAATAACAACAGAATATCTCCCTGACATTGTAAAGAGCAAGATGTGAAGGTCTTTGGGTTGGGAAAAGCATGGCCCTGATCCGGTGACTGGGTAACATCTAATTTCAGTGCATTCTTGTGGGAGTCATGATTCAAATAGAAGCACGCGAAAGGGAAGTTCCTTTCATGACTCCTCCTGTAATACCATAATTTAGTATCAGTTGAACTTTTTTTTTTTTCCTAGTAATCCATGACAGTTTTGCCTTGGGCCAGCCTACAGACATGATAAATCATCTCATGTGTTCTGCACGGTATGGGTATAACCAGACACTAATAGGTCACCAGGTAGCTAAGATGCACCATGGACTAAGGCTCTGCTGTCATTTGTTGGTCTTGGCCTGGGAAAAAAACATGGAAAACCTTGCAATCTTTCTGCTCTGACTATTTCAATGATTTCAATGATTTTTGGATAACATACTTTGAAGAACTATGGAACCCTTAAACTTAGAGAGGATCGGATCTCTAGACTATCCAGAAGGTCTATGGGATCAATGAGGGTTGCAATATGAATTAAAGCCATTTGTATATCCCCAAAGATACAGCCCAAATATCACCTCAGGTACAAGACTTATAATGGTGGGCATTGATTTAATTTTTTTAGATTAAGTCTATACAGAGGGCGTGTAAAGGCCAGTACCAATATGGTGCCAACCTGGACACATAACTGCCAAAATTACAACTGTCCCTGTATTAGCAAGGAACAGGACCAAATCTGCAGAGTAGAAGCTTTGATGCTGCAGAGCATGGTTGATTTTGGAGTAGTTCTACTCTAGCCTTGTGGTTTGAACATCTACTAGTACTTAAAGCACATGAGGTGCTCTCCCAGAGTCCGCTTTTTTCCTTCTGTTCCACCCACAAGGCATCCAATTCATCTGCTCCAAAATCACTCTACAATGTGATTACAAGCATAGAAAATGATGGGCAATCAGAAGATTTGCTTCCAAATTTGCTTCTTCCACCACAGAATGGCAATAAATAGCCATGCAAATGCATCCATCATTGATGTCTATGCTGGGGAAGACTATTTCTGTCCATATTCTTTGTCCAAACCCTAAACTTAGTATATTTGACAACCCACCAAAATGCTCCTTGACTATTGTTGCTGTCGAAAAGCCACACCTTCAAAGCCACCTTTCTGTTATTTCTTGCCTATCAGCCTGAAAGGCAGAATCCTGTTCCCATCGAAGTCAACAGAAGGATTTCCACTGCTATTTACGCAGCTAGGATTTTGCCTGATACGTTTGCACACCCAAGATAAAGTCTGCTCTGGTGTGCAAAGAACTTGAAAGGACAAGAGCATGAAACCATGCTCATCCTATGCCATGGATGGCGGACTGGATCAGGATACCCCAGATATCTTAGCAGAAAGATGCTGTAGGTCTAGCAGAGGCTGTGCTCTTGTGATTTACCTCTGATTTCAGTGGTAATTCACATCTCAGTTCTCACAGTCGGGGGAGAACAAACAGCGCTGTGCTCAGAGGCCCAGAACTTGAATTCAATTCTACTCTTGGTGGGTATTCAAGCAAGTCACCTCAGCCTCTGTTTCAGTCACTGCCTAGATGCTATCTGGGTTATTTTAGCTGCAAGATCAACTGTGTAAGGTCACTTTTCATACTTACATGCAAGAGTTTTGCACAGCAGGGAGCTCTGAGTGTGACTGGCGCTGGCCTGGAACAAGTACCAGCATCAAAATACAACATTGTTCTCTGAGAGAATTGCTGTTCCTGCCTCTCCTCTGAGCTTCATCTGAAATTCCTCATTTCATGGGAAATAAAGGATTAATGTCATGAAGGAAAATAACCTGTCACTCAGGAGAATCATGTTTTGTGAGACTTACCTATTCCTTATCATTGTTGGCACTTAACTAATGTTAACTGAATGCTGATCAATGGTGGTGGAACTTCATGGGAACTGTGAGTTACATAGCACTATTTTACTTCAAAAGTTTTCTGAAGCCGTATTTACTTTATATCCTACTTTTTTTTCCTCTTCTGTTTCTCTAACAGCTTTTATTCAGATGTGATTTTCTGGCAGTTTCAATATGTTAAAACCCACTTAGACAACATTAAAACTGAGAATTCTCCACTGTATAAATTTAATTCCAATTACTCTTATTCCCTTGTTATCTGCTGGTTATAATGTGAAGTACTTTCAAAATTGGCATATTAAAGAAGCTATAATTTGCTCAACAGCTGTAGAAACTGTGATAATTAAAGGAAAAATTAATTGGTTTTATTTTGATGTTTCTTTTATTATATTGCAAGTATGAGAATTTTCTTTTCAAGGTAAGAAGTCATCAGTTCTCATCTGTCCATCCATTTATGTGCGTGTCTCAGCATCGCACTTCTCTAAGCACCTTCTAAAAATGAAAATATGCAAATAATCTTTCTCTCTTTCTTCTCCCCTCAGCCTGTAGAAGAAATAGATTGCTAGGTTTTAAAGTCAACAAGGACTACTAGGTTATTTAGTATGAGAACCTTGATCAAGCATTACATCTAGGCATGCCTTTATTGAGCACAAGGATGAGATTTCAACTCAGGTAATCCCAGACAGGCAGTCAGTTTTGATACGAAACCTTCAAGAAATAAATTCAGCACGTTCTTCATCAGTTTCTTCCAATGAGTTCTGAGCACCTGTGTGCCTTCCTGCTGATCGAACCTCTGTGGATTTAACCTCTAGCTGCCAGCTCTCACAGTGCCTTCCTCCTATAGATTAGAACGCTCTTTAGCAGTGGCTATTTTGTCTTCCCAGTGGCACACATACCATCAAACCAAAGCTTATCTTGGTCTCCTCTGAACAAAATAATTAGATTTAAATTTCTGTATTTTCTACTGTAAGAGAACTTTAAGACCACAGGCGAGATGTATCAAATTTCTTATGACCTTTAAATGATGAGATCCAAAATGAGACTCAACAGCTTGATTTGGCACAACTCCTACCAGGTGAAGTGGCAAAACCACTTTCCTGCTCTTAATCCCCGTTCCTGTTTTGCACATTCAAGGGCACCAGGCCTTTGCGGTGGCTCTAGTCAGCTTCCTCACAGGGAACTGCTCCATCAGCATAACTCCTAAAGCATTTGCAATCTATTTGTACAGTCCTGCCCTCAATTTTAGCTGTGAAAGACAGATTTCTACCAGCTCAGACACTAATTTCTACTAAATGTTCTAGCAAGTCCAGTTCCCATGAAAGATATGTTACGTATTGATTTTTGCTATGCAGGGCACTTTAATCTCTAGAAGGAAGCTGCAAAGAAAACTGAGTTCAGGCAAACCTAGCTCTGGAGATACTTACAGAGATGAGCATAGAGTGAACTTATGTGACTAGATTCACGAATAGAGCAGATCAGCTCAGTGGTGCAGATCCCTCCAAAATTATAATTAAAGAAATATCGACTGGTCTTGCAGATATTGGCCTGAGCCTTTCTCTTCCTTAAACTTCCAATCAATACAATGAGTATACAAATATTTATCTTTATAAGTAGTTTTCATTAAAATCTAATTATAGTATACTTCTGCAATGAATTATTAGCTGCTTTAGGTAGATATCTTACAAGACAATATTAAATAAAAAGAATCAGTCATTCTTAACACAGTGAAAGTTAGGGAACTGCTTTAAAGCTAAGTTTAATTCCAGTTAAACAAGATGTACTGTAAATGTTCTCTTATACATCCATTTGACATCCAAGTCTCTGGAGAACTTTTTGCTCTTTTTCTACTTTGCTCTGCATCAATTTTACTTCCCCTCTGGACATCCATTACAAAGAGGAATTGGGTTGCCATGCTCAGACACCATTGCTGCAGCACTACCTTGAGCTATCTGTTTCCTTAGCTCTCAGTTTCAATTCTGGTTGTTTATTGACTTTCTCCAGGTTTCTCACAGCATCTCCTTATGGCTGATTGCAGGCTGATTGCACTGCCAGTCTGAGATCTGGGTCTGGAAAGAGCAAGAGGAAGCCTATCCCTGGGGATATGGAGTCCAGCAGCATTGCAAATACACTAGGTTCCACTGTGAATTCCACAAATAGTTAATAGATTAAATGTTCTTTCCCTAGTTGGACCATAAAAATGAACAGAACAGTATGTAGAAAAAAATCCCAACCGTAGAAGAGTGAATGATTTTTGGTGTTTTAGTTATCACAGTAGGGAGAAAAAATTGGAAAGCTGCATATATCTTTCTTCAGGTTGCTAACTTACGTACTGGAAGGTTTTTACCCAACAAAAAACTCAGTACCAGCTGCTATGTTCCATCTAGAAGAAATATCAGTACTGAAGGAAACCTAATGCAAATGAGGTTAGTATCTCCTTACCACCCAGTAATCTATCCTTAAAAGTTTAGAAAAGAAGGTGGTAATAATGCTTGAGCATGCCTAAATTACAGCAAAGGAGACATAGGCTCCTTTTTTTACCACTGCAGATAAGATCCAAGAGAATTAATCTGTGGAGAGACACACGAATATGTCACCTTCTACAGGCAATTACTTCCACTGAGAAAAGTTGTTATAACAAAAGCTTTCTACTTTCAAAGTGTGAAACCTGCCTTTGACTGCACATATTCGAAAAAAAAAAATAAATTCACTGAATTATGGTATTACTGATTTAATGTAACAAAGATCTATATTTTATTTTAAAAAGTTCAGAATCACTTCCATAATTATTCATGCAAGTCTTACTTCAGTTGTTAAATCAATGGTTTACCCATTGTACAACTCGACCCAAACAAGGCACATAGTATTTGTTAGATCTCACATGTAATTTATCGATGTCGAAGGCCCCTCCTAGATATTTCACTGAGATTTCAGATGTAACTCTATAAAAGCACTTTGAAATGAAGCTATGATCCCAAAGCAAAAAGAGAAGTCATAAAGAAGCCAAGATATTTTCCTGATGACAGTTCAGCCTTTCCTGAAGGTTTAGAAAGAAGTCCTGAAAGCTTTTCTTTCGGCAGTTTGTCTTCTCTGCAAGGTAATGGTATTAAGGTATTAAGGGCAAAGGAACAAATGTAAAAAAGCCCTGACAATAAAAATCATCCATAGGCAGGACGACATCATACATTCATTCCATTTTGTTCCCTTTTTTTTTTTTTTTACAGTAGGAAACTGTTTTGTTGTTTCAATATTTGAAGGAGCAGATGCAGTAGAGCGGGCTGCTCAGAGGACTATGGTGATCTGGTCTACCAGAGTGTGCTGTTGTCACCATTGGCTTGTGCAAAATAAACTGCAAAGCAGCTGTAAAGCTCTTACACTCCTGCTTTTAGTGTTGTACACTGATCTCACATTCCCTTTACACTTTAACTATTCAAAGAGCAGGAAACAGCATCAATTGGGTCCTAGTGTTTCTTCCATCCCATTGTACATCTTTCATACAGCAGGAAAAAACTAGTCTAGCTATGTTGTGAACAAAGAAACAGCTGTGGAATCGTAAGAGGTATTTTTCATGAGCTTCTCTAAAAATACCCAGAATTCCTTAGCCTGGTACTCTCTGAAAAAAAAATAAATCATTGATTTTAAGAATTTAAACCACCCAGATATAAGTCCAGTGGCACTGTAAGAAAGTGAGATTTCTTCAATTATTACCAGGACAGTCAAAAGAGAAATATTTAATTATTCCTCATTCCTTGTTATAAAGGAAAGAATGAGCTCTTCTATGTTAAAATTGTCCAACAATGTTAATATTTTACATCATTTTTTAAAAATATCACTGTATGTGTTAAAGGCTCATTGGCTTCTCTTTGAATGGGTCTGTTTACTAGCAGTGCCCGTTATGTTAAAGTGCCTGAAGTCAGTTGAAAAGCATTATTGGCCTGAAAACACATTTACACCCTTTCAGCCCAACATATCTCATGAAACAAATCAAACTCACATAACATACCTTGCAAAAAAAAGATGAAAAAGCAGAGGGACTTTTTACTCATTAATGGAAAAGAAACCACTTCTGACAAATCAAAGTGCCATTTCCGTGGCTCTTGCTTAAGATGTGTAAACAACAAAGTAATCCTGAATTGTACACTATTTCTGGTAGAAATGAAAGCCAAGTGGCCAATTTGAGTCATTTTATGTCTTTCAGATGAATAGCTGTGAGGACCATCCTTTGAGGCAGACAAATCATCAGAGACAGTTTCCAAAAGGTATGATTATATATAAGCACCTGCTTGCTCTTATGGTGATACAGTCAAGAACAATTGTGAATGCTTTTATGAGTTTTGCAAAGCTATTAACCTCAGCAGAACATACAGGTCTTTTTCTTAAGTGTCATAGTTCTGAAAACCCTCCAGCAACTCTCATGTATAATATGATGAGCCAGTCTTCATGTATTGGACCACATAGTCCAGGCAGACAAAACTTCAGACTGATGGACTATAAGGACAGGGGTAAGCAGCTGAAACTGTTTGAAACTGAAATGAGTCTAAATTCAGTAACAACTGGATTTGTGAAACCTGTGACTACCTTAACTGA
The DNA here is from genome assembly GCA_013396935.1 of Baryphthengus martii. Taxonomy (NCBI): domain Eukaryota; kingdom Metazoa; phylum Chordata; class Aves; order Coraciiformes; family Momotidae; genus Baryphthengus; species Baryphthengus martii. The sequence continues at coordinate 159,262 of VWZK01013495.1, read as the reverse complement.
TGAAACTTAAGTTTGGTAACAGCTCCTGGCAGAGGTTCTTTTTAGTCAGCTCAGGATGCAGATTCAGATGTTTAGATTTCTGCAGCAAAGTAGGCAGGGACTGTGTAGCATTAAGTCCAGATTTAATTCAGACTTAGGGGCACAAAAAGCCGCAATAGACAGTGAGACTAACATTACACCAAGAGAAGTGAAAAGCAAAGGAAAGGCTCTCACCTTGCGTGTTGTTGTGAGGCAGTGACAATTAAACAAATAGGGAGCATGAAAGAGGTGGTCCAGCAGAAAGCAAATGCTGTTACTGTCTATATGCAAGATGGACTATTAGAAAGGCTTAAATGTCAGAGTGTAATAGCACATCCTGCTTTCATTTGTGTCTCTCCTAAAAATCGAGACAATAAAAGAGGAAAGACAACGTTGTGGTGGAAGCATGAATAATGGACCTTTACACTTAGAGAAGACAGAGATTATGGACCTATCACAGAAGACACTTATGGAAATGAGTGTGGCTTAGTAACAGTCCACATTAAAATAGCACTAGCAAGTATTGTATAAAATAGATAATACGTATGTATTATTGGCATAAAAGCATTATTATGCATGTCATTTGATGCCACATTTACTTCAAAACCAGTGAGCAGGCAGAAAATGGGATATCATCATGAATAGCACTAGTCCACGTGAACGAGAAGAGTTCCACCATGAACAGAGCTCCTGAGGACACAATAGTGGTGCTATAACCCCCTCTTAACTGAAGAGAAACAGTCAAGGCCATGAGCTTCTGCTCTGTGAACAGTGATCTCCAGATTCATTACAAAACTTTGTAGAGCTTCAAATGTCAAACACGTGTACAGGAAAGATTTATGCACATGAGTTCAGCTATATTTTTCTGCTTTGTAGCAAATTATAGTTATTAATGGTCCAGACATCTTAGCTCTAAATATTCACCTATGCCACAAAAAATTTTCTCATGTTAGACCCGCAATCGATAGCTATGCATATCATTGAACTCGAAAAATAATATTTTCACAGAGCTCATTGGGAAAAGCCCTTGTCTACAGAAGAGCATGACCTAAGCGAACACAGAATTAGAACAGGAGAACATTTCTATCCATCTTACCACAATGACAGTCCATTGAAAAAATGAGTCTTGGTTCAGTGAGGAGCACCTGGTCTCCCAGTCACACTGAATGAGTGAAGAGTGATTAGCAGAAAGACATAACCGTTGTCTTCCTGTATCACTCCTTTGCCAATCTGGCTTCATTGCAGTGGTTGAAGCTGAAGTCTGCACAGCCATGGCCTCTTTTCCCTCCTTCCCTTTTCTTACTTCTCATTTCAAACTTGATAGGACAAAGACTGATCAATGATACTTTCCAAACAGATTGAGTCGAGCGTGTAAAATTCCTCCTGTCAGCCTGCACTTTGTAGCTTACATAACCTTGATTGACATATGTGAAGTGGTTCGGTGAGCTGTGATCAGCTAGGGATTAGTCTGATCTTGAATTTCATGCACAGATGAAGGGGTTGGATAAGGGAAGAAATTTTTTTTTTCTGCTTATTTCTGCTCTTTATGAGTGGAAATACATGTCTTGTTCACAACAACTGTTAGTAGAGAGCTGGATGTTGACCATTTCTCTCCAGTTGGATAAGAAGCACGGAAGAAAAGGCTGCAATTTCCTGTGGTTTGCTGCTTTTCCAGTCTGAGGATTTGCTTGACTACTGTATTAACCCAGACATTCAAGCCTGCATTACATCCCTCCAGCCAGCAGCGGCTCACACTCCAAACCCATGCACTTAGAGCAATCTCTGTTCTGACTTCAACATGAACAAATATGCTAAATCTAGTTTTAATCTCAGTAGTTTGTGTTTCAATGCAGCAAAGATGTATTTACACAGCACAGCTCAGCTCCTCAAGTAAGAGCTCATGCTCTCTGATAGGCTTATTTCAGTGTTGAAATTCATGCCACCATCTCCTCATTTATTGGCCAGAGTAGCTAGATTAAATCCAGCTTGGCACTGTGCCTAAAAGCAGTGCATTTATTACACCCATTGCCATGTAAATTTACTCCTGCAGGGTGGAAACACTTTCAACCTGAGAAACGAGTTCATTTGAGCGATACATAACTGACTGCAGCTCACAGCGAAGAAGTAATCTACCAATTTGGCACAGGCTAAACTTCTATGCATTCATACTTTCCTGGTGCCACTATTTCTGCTGAGGACTCAAAAGAGCAGTCACATTTTTCTGTAAACAACAGTGAAAATCTCCCAGAATGGCTCAACTAATTAAGTGCTAAGAATGAGCAGACATGGCTGTCTCACATGACTGATACACCATCACTTTGGATACAGCTGAGTTAATACATTTGGTGGAGTTTACAAAATTTACTGTAGACCTACCTACTTACCAAGATCAGCTCTTGAGTTCCTGTCTAAAGTCAGACTTTGATTCAAACATATGCACACAGAGTCGGTGAGAAATTACTCTGATAAAACATTTTTTCAGCAATTTTTGGTTCACTAAGATGTCTGAAAACAAGTTGTGGTGTACAAAAAAACATTTCCCAAGAAATCTGTTAAACACTTGATATCTGCTTTAAAAAAGTTCCAGATTCAAGACCTTGTCTGTGTCCTAACAAGCTAGCTGTTTTGCAGAGAGTATTTCTCTAATATAATTTACCAAATGTAAAGTCAAAAATGTCTGAAATCATCATAATTCTCATAGGCTAAGAAAGTTGTCTCCCACTGAGTGTGAAACACATACAGGTGCAAGAGGTTAGAAGGGTTCACAATAGCTGATTTTGGCTCTTTTTCTGGAAGAAAATATTTTTGAGTTCATTACTTATAAATAAGCCCAAATTTTGTGTCCAAGAGTTGTTGGCTTTTTTTTTTTTTAAGAGAGAAATATAATCGCAGTATCTCAGTCAACTTTATTTTATACCTACAAGCTTTAACCTTCACTTTATTTGCTGAATGGGTGGGTCATGACTCATCGACATAATCTCTTCAAAGTCTGCCAGCCTGGGTGCCTTCCCTAACGATATTGCTTGTTTTGTGCATTGATACTGTGACAGTTGAGAAAAATGCTTATTCTTTGAAAGGTCAGTGTACAGCTTAATCTACATCAGAGCAATCAGTTTCTGCAAAGTCTGTTGCTGAAACATAGTTTTTAACCTTTTTACATCTCAGCTTTTCAGTCCTCTTTTCACTTTCTGTGCTCTGAACTGACACATCAGATATTTGACGTTAAAGTTTGAATTCTTCTCTGCAAAATGCTAAGTTCGGTAAGGTCAGGAGTATATCTATTCTTTCTTAACCTCCAGACTATTTTAATGAAAGACCAGCATTACACAGCTCAGTGCTAAAAGGATTATAGAAATTGCAGAGCACAGCACTCCCGACTCAGTTATATGCAGAGAGTCAAAGCCCAAAGTGGTCTGATTTTTCACTACAAATAACATTTGCATCTCATCGCGACTGGACAGAACTTCAACAGGTCATTCTATCCTATCTCTCCTTTCTATCTATAATACCCACCTGCAGTACTGTTTTCCTGCCATTTGCCATCAACCTGTGGTCAATAAGCAACTCGGGGAGGAACAGAACCTGCTCCCGCACAGAGCATACAATCAGCACTGAAAGCAGCTACATTAACATTCCTCTGCCTTAAGGCCTTCAAAACAGCACCGTGCTTTTGAGAGTGCTTCATGCTGTGTATGCACACACACGCAGAGCAGGAGTACACACTTGCAAAAACAGAATATTTTGCTATCGCAAGTTTTTCCAAGACAACTAGAGAAATTTTTTAGGTAGGCCAGACACAGATGTGCAAACATCTAATGAGACAATCAGCAGAAAAGCGGCAAAACACATCGAGTCCTACTACATGACTCTACTTGAAATTTATTATGTGAATCAAATAAAACAGTTCAAAACCTTTTTACATCACTTTGCTGTTCTCCCTTGGCACAAGAGAATGAATTAGACAGCTGTCACCTTGTCTGTAAATAATGTTCAAAGCTAATTTCTTTGAAGATGTTCCTTTATGTGCATTTCAGTAAGACGAATGTAGATAATTAAATATTAAGATATTTAAATCAAGTTGACTATAGTCAGCAGCTGAAGTAAATTACTACCTTGTACTGAATCTTTATCACATAAATCTGCTTGTTTTGTTTTGCTTTGTCTTACTCTACTCAGAAAATAACACCAATGAAGTGTCAGTAGTGCTGAACACAGTGCTCAGAGGACAACCTCTTTTTTTTCATCAACCAGGGCCAATTTTTGCACTGTTTTGTGCCTTGCTGGACATGGCATAAGGTGCGAGATGTGAGGATCATATTCTGATGTTGGATTGTATTCCGTGCTCAGCACTCAGAGTAAGTTACTGAGCAAAAGATAGGAGTGAAAGACCTTCTGAAGTCAGGGGAAACAACCAGGAGTGATGCCCTCTGTTCAAACAGCAATACCAAGGAGAAAGATGACCACAAAACCAGAGAGAAACAAAGAAAGTTCGGTAGGATTTTTAATGCCCATGGAGAGACAATCAGGATATTGGTGTTTAATATTCTAATTCCACATCACCATCAAAGTCAAAGAGGGCTTTGCCACTGGATTTTGCCTGACCCTTTAAGATACAACACACCATGGCTTTTTCTTGGCAGGAGAAGATGCTGAGCTGGCTGCACCAGAACTGAGCCTGCTCTCCCAGCTCTGACACACGATTTATCACTCAGGCTTGTTAAATATGTATGTCACATGACGAGCAATATGAAGCATTACCTGATTGGGAAACGATTCAGTATGAACTCAGTAAGGCAAATATGGTTACTTTTTACTCCATGAATTTTATGCTACTCACTTTAGCATTCACAGACTAAGGTACTTCAGAGCCACAAATCATTTGCAGCCATCATCCATAGCCCATGAGTGATATCTGAGTCTGCAGGAAACCAGGCATCTCTAGCTAACTCGAATAAAATTTAATTCATAATTATTGATGCTAGCATTAATATGAGGGAAGGAATGTGAGCATGTGTATAAGCTCTCAATTGAAGTGGAGCTATATGGAGGTGAGAACAGCAGAGCTGTCCAAAAGCAAGACTGTTTTTTTTCCTTGCTTCCAAGCTGTTTTGGGTTCCACGCATTGTTATGTCAAGTCATCCCCCACACAGTCTGGTTTGGTTTGATTTTTTGAGTCTCACACTCCCTGGGTCAGGAGAACATTGACAAAAAGACACAACTAATAGTGACATGGTAGAGACTCTTCTCCATTTGCATCCCCTTTCTGCCACCTGCAGCCCATAGTCTAATGGAGGAGAACAAAAGCAGGTAATATAAAGGCAGGGTGAAAAATAAAGGATTGTATGAAAACAAGAAGTGTGCTATATTCCATAGCAGCTCATTGCCAGGCATCCTAACACAATATTTTTTTCAAGTATATATTGTTCTCGTAAGGGAGATGTAGCCTCATTTTGGAGTGATACTGCTACACTGCAACACATGTGCAGCCTTTACATTCCAGTAATTAAGTTATTTATTGGAGAACTACTCCATAAATTCCCCCCAAGCAGGCAGTAGAAAACCCCTATATACACACATAGTGCACAAGTGATTTACAGGGACTGGTCTCCTTTAAGCTATGTTACAAGATAATGATTCATTCAGGTTTGATGGCTGGTTTTAGTGACGTGTGTACTAAACAGTTGCCATGTAATACCTCCCTGTAAACTTACACACTGCAGATTGTCAGTGCTCTTTCCAGTATAAAAATTGTGACAAACATCCTGAAGGAGTGATCTGTTTTCTTTTAGCTGACTGTTCTTCCAAGATTGCAAGGGGAATAGCAAGCATGTTTGCAATTAAAGATAATACACGGTTCTTCTGTGTTATCATTTTACCTACAAAAGCCCAGGGTAAAACGGCTTTAGCATGAAAAGAAACACATATGGAGCTGCTGACAGGATATTCTCTGCTTGAAGTGCAGCTTAGAGAAAGGAAATGTTTTGAGCATGGATCCTGACAATAGAGAAATAAATAGGGAAAATAAATGTGCCTCTGTCTGCTCGGTACTCTCGTATAATAACTGTCTCCAAATAAAGTGCTGAAATAAAACTTCTCCCGGACAACCATTACCTGCTATCACCTAGGAAGATGGGAATGCATTTAGTCTTCATTCACTGCCCACAGTGGTCAGCAAACCCTCTTAGTGCATGGAGACTTCCAGGTATTCCCCTTCCACAAAGGCCAAGTGAAGGCAGAGAGAAGGTCTTCTGCGGGCACGTGGATGTGATAGAACCAATGGGAAAATGTGTACTCTTAGGAAAACGCCACGTTTGCACGCAAAACATGAAAATGAATCTTGAGAAGCAGCACAGAGGTATTAATATCTTCGAGACAGAAGGAAAGCGGGATACATGTTACCATGAAATTTTAACTGAAGATAATATGTTTAAGAAAGGTCTGTACTTTCACAGAAACCTTTAGAATTCCTTGAGTATTTTCCAGCAAAACTCCCTGCCATGTCCATGTCTTGCTCAGCAGGCCATGCAGAAGCAGGAATGGCTTGACGAGACTCTGAGGTCTATCCTGCTACATCTGCTCATGAGATCAGGCTGTAGTCCAGATGTTTTCCAATCTTTATGTTGGTTGTATGTAGGCTTGTGAGACCCCATTCTCTACTGTACAATCAAGGCCACATGACATGTCTCAGGAATGACCCCTTGGTATCCAATTCAGAAAACAGACTAGTTCTTATTAATAAGGATCATCCTAACACTGTCACCTCTCACTAATTTAGAACCCTGGAATCAAAATTCATTAAGGCTTTGGAATATTTAGATCAAGGATTTTTGTTCTGTTCAATCTTTCTAGCTTAGTATGATGCACACACAAAGTTTTGATGGTTATGTCAGGAAGCTCCCCCCATACCTATACTTTGACTGGAAAAAATGAGAACCAGTTCATTACACTTCGATTTATTAACATGCCTCAGTAACTCCCAGTGGAAACCAGGCACAGGTTGTGGAAAAACTTTTGAGAACACAACAACAATGCAGTATGTGACATCTTTTAGACATTATAATGGAAAAGACCATGGCAATTTTATGTGGACTCTACGGAAAATAATGAAATATACAAAATGTATGAGTAGAGCACTGTCACTGGAACTCTGCAATAAGATTATTTTTCTACTGGGCTCTAACTCCTGCTTCATGATGCATAGCGTATATCACAACCTAGTATTTCCCAGTAGAGCCCGTAACAGTGAGAACTATTGATTAAATGTTAACCCCTTGACTCAGAAAGTTGAAATTTCACAAAGTGCATCCCATTACCAGCAACGGTAATGTGTCGAGAAAGATCAACAATTCCAAACAGTAGCAGAATTTTTATCTGTGGTTTTGAATTTAAATTAAAATAGTTAACGTTTATTTTTTACTGCATATCATTGTAAAACAAGTACACTTGGATAGTACAACCTATGCACACACACACACATATATTTATATGATAATGGTAACATATTATTTGCAAATTAGCAAATAGAAAAATAAATATCACTCTGCATCTGGATTTCAACATATTGTTGTGCTAAAATGTGTATGTGTTTTCAACTACTCATCACATTAACTTTGGTAGTTTCTAATAATTGGCTATTTGTATATATAATTATGGGAACTGCACAAACTCTTTAAGTATATAAATGTTCACACAATACGTGTCTTTTTTACCTTAAAGTAAGTTAGTTTACTCTAAATTTCTGCATTGGTTTTCTTTCTGAAATTCAACTTCTTCCTGGCAATTTTTTTTTTTCTAAAACCTTGACATCTTATCTGTAAGCCAAGCTCACATGTTTTCATTTTTGTAATGAAATATTTATGAGAAGTAGGATTTTCTTTATCTGAAGAAAATATATAATTTAAGTCAGAAAATGTTCAGCCTCTACAAGCATAATTGGCAAATTTAGAAATAGGCAATTCTCAAAATATTAATTCAGATGAAAATCTCTGGGGTTCACACAGCAGAGCAAAACCTCAAGGTGAAAAATGCTGGAATTCTCTGTATTGCTTTCTCTGCGTGGATACTTTTGACTTCATGATGCAACAACGATTTTATTCACAGTGCCTTATACCAATAACGCTGTCAGCAGATACAGGGAAAAATAAAAAACAAACATGAAGTTGTAACATTATAGAATTGGGTCAAACTCTGTGGTTTTGTCCGCTCATTTGGTTTAGTTTTTTTTTTTCCTCATTGCGTAAGAAAATAATATCAACAATTGTAAGCACTGCAATTAGTTTCATTAATGCTCTAGACATCAATGGTCAAAGACATTTAGATGTCTGTTTTCAACAGAAGTTATCTCTTAAACATGTCAGAGGATAGATGCGTCTACATTTCCCAGTGGCACTGAATCAAGACGCAGCATAATGAGTCAGTGTGTAAAGCACTGTTGTATCTGCCTCAGAAATATTTGTAGGACATCCTAAAAACATCTTTAGCAGCACACTGTTGCAGTCGGAGGCCCTATACATCAAACCCATGTTTATGCAGTAAGCCATAAGGTTACTCCTTTGGAAAGTCCTTACCAAGGTGTAGTCAATGGCAACAAAATGACGGCTTTCATTTTTCAGGAGCACTGTAGAATCCAAGCAGTGTACTAAATAAGGAGGGAACATATGAGAAGTCCTGCAGAGTTTTACCTTTCATTACAGGGGAGTTCCACTGCAGTGGAGTTTATGGACTCATGATTTTATGGAGTGTGCTTTTGATTTCTTATTTTTTTATCTAGATCTATTCAATCAATTACTTTCATTTACTGTCTGGGCAGGCTGCAAGTTATTGTGTGACAAGTTCTCAGTGCTTGCAAACAGTATAGGGCAATATTCAACACAGAAAATAGCTGTGCCTGGAAATGCTTTCTGAGATCTTGTTCTTCCTCACTCGCCCCCCCCACACACACACACATTTTCGGGGCACAAGAGGTTGTTTTGACACTATGCAGAAAGAAGAAGATGGCAGTCAGAGGTCCTTTTACATTTTTACAAGTTTTGATGCATTGTTCATAATCATACAGAATTATTGAACACTACAAAGGTGCAGCTTAATCAATGGACAAATTACAATGAATAATAAATCCACAGGCAAAACCAATTTGATGTCACTGCACAAATCCAATTGAGACTTTGTCAGAGATGGTACCATAACAAACAGGCAGTGTTTCTCACTGGATTTCTTTAAAACCTAAATCAACTGGGCAGCATTGCACAAGCAGGGAAACCAAGTACATGGTGCCTCAGTTCCCTTTGCTCCCTTTTTGCTCTCAATAGTGAGAAACAAGGCACAGTTTTTGTCCTCAGTAAGTTCACTGGGCAAAAGGACAAGTCATGGGCAAGGCGTGGGAAGGAGCTTACTGGGTGCATTTCTCAGTGTGGACACACTTTCTTGGTCTGAGCCTAGATGGGTCAGCCTTGCTAGACCTCCTCTGCATCATCTATATAACAACCAGAACAAAACCAGGTGCCACGGCTCTCCTCTCCTTGCTTGAAACTGCTCAAAGGGTGATCACCTACTATGCAGAAGGGAGCAACAGCTCTCTCCTTCCATATCATAAGCAAAGGTTAAAGTATGCACACAAGGAGTGAGAAGTCTGGAGTTTTAGGTCCTTCGCAGCCATGGGAAAAATCTACTTTTTCCATTTCCCAGGAAATGTCCAGACATGTACAAAAACGTCCCTAGGAAGTGCCCAGATCATCAGGCTGTGACTCAGCCAGGACATTTGGTTCTCCCACTGAAGCTGTGACTCCTGAGACAGGCATGGAAAATTGATGGAGCTGGAAAGAGAAGGTAATGGGCAGGAAGGAGCCCAGCATTCTGAACTCTTTGCTGTCATGCTGCAGAGAGTGAAAATACAAATCAGTTCGAGAAAGGATTAGACTAATTCACGAATGATAGGTCTATCAGGAGCTATTCAGTATAAAGATAGGGGCAACTTCATCTTGCTCAAAAAGTCTTCAAATTGCTGATTGCTGGGGGAAGATGCATTAACAGTAGAAGGATATTTCCATATTTATCTTCTCTATCATTCTTCCCTGAACATTGACTCAGAATAGGGTGCTGGGTTAGGCAGACTCCAGGCCTGAACCAGAAGGGCTATTCTATCGGATCTTCTGCAAGAGAGGTGGCTCTAATTCCCAACCTTCTTTATGTGTTTTATATTAAATAGTCATTGATGAGGGGAAATAATCTCACAGGAATAATCTCATAATCAAGGTCAACCTCAAGTAAAAGCGGGAAACATGCACAAGGGAAACAATGAGTGAGGGGACTCAGTTCAACCTCCACAATTCAGGAGATCTTAGTGCTCCTGCTGTCCTTGCAAATGTGCCAACGCATGCCATTTCGGCTGGCTGCGGTTGTGTGATGTACATGTTTCTCACAGGGAACAGAGGACAACATTCATTTCACATAGACCACTAAACAGCTGACAGATGATAATGACTTCATGTCACAGATGACCCAAAGGTGAAGGTCTCCATATCTCATTACGCAGGCCCTTAGCTGTCCAGTAATCTCAAGTACTTTTTGTCAGGCCCAGAGTTTTTGTTAGGGAAGAAAGCACTCAATCATGCAGAATATTTCTCTCCCTTTGCCAGATCCTTCCTTCAGGACAGGAAGCCCCTCAGGCTTCGCAGGTCTGAGATACCGTATTTGGAAGGTTATTTTCACTGGTTTGTAAAGCCTGAAGCAGGCATCACTAGTCCCAAGCACACAGAGCTCTAATTGAAACTGTTCCCAGCAGCTCTGTATCTACATATACACATCCTGATTATGACAAAGCTCATGAATAATCACTGGTATGAATTTGTTCCTCATTGTCACAAGTTCAGGATAGCAATGGGGATCCAATTGCATCACCCGATCCCTCTGCATGGCAAAGATGACAAAGTTCCCATTTTCTAAAAATAATTACATAGCCCAGCGTGAATTTGCGCGACAAAGGACGCCAGGATGACTCACAAGCACAGAGATTATGAAAATGTATTCGTGCTGCAGCATTAGGATTAAGACAGAGTGAAGTTGTAAATATTCAGCTTCACTTCAGGTTTCACCTCAGCTCTTCAAACTTCTGGCTAACCCCATTTGCAGAATTAACTCTGCATTGTTGTCTCCTTAAGCACCCAAAAATATTCCCTTCTAAAAGCTTTTTACATGCGACGAAGCAAATTCTTCTGCTTTTAGTGCAGTGCTCTCCCTCCCCCTTGTTAACATATGTGGTTTTCAAAGGAGGAAAATATAAGCCAGGCAATTTATGTTTTCTGACCCTATGAATCTAAAATGAGATGGTTTCATTGTCTTTCTTTATCCACACTGTAATTGCTGTTCCTGGTGTATTTCCAGAACACACCTCTCTGGGGATCCATACACAATCACAGTATACTGGAATATTTCAATGCTTTTGTTTTCTTCATGGCTCTTGCAATGTTTTACTTTTATATTCCTGATCCTTACTGGAACGTACTGGAGAACCTCCACTGAAGTCAATGAATGTCATTTATTTGGGCATGCTGAGGATTCAATCTGAGACCTTTACCTTTATCCGTGTTGTATCGCAGCCTAAAAACTTCACTGTATATTTTACTCTTTTGGAGAGCATAAATACATATAGCAACATATGCAAACTGCATACCCAAAAGCACTCAAGTAAAACTTGTATGACCATGGTTATAAAAAGTAATGACAGGGCTGAGAAAATTATTTTCAACATCCTAAATAGACTCAAGTAGTGAAAGGTATAGTGTGAAATCTTGTCTCAAAATGGGAAAGAGATCAAGATCAGTAACATTCATGGTACTTTTTCAGAAAACTGAGGTCCTTTCTGTTGGTCACTCTGACCTTCCAATTCAACATCAGTGGATAGAATTGAGGGTTAGGTCTGTTCAAACTGGATATGTTTGTTTTAAGAGAAATTTGGATATTTTTTCCCATTATTATTAGAAAAGACTGGCTTTGAAACATTACTATAACAGTAAATTTCTTACCTTGAAAACAGTATTTAGGAAAAATGTTGATTCCAATTGCAAGATTTAACATTTATTTCAAAATACAGACGTTTTTACCTATTTATTATACGGTTATGGTTTTGTATTATTTTATTTCATTATATTCACTAGCAGGTCTGTATAAATGTCGTATCATGCAAGGCCTAAAACTGATATGTCATGGGAAAACAAAGCATGCACACACATATATATATAAATTAAAAATGTAACTTTAATCTCTTTCAACAACAGTAATTCCAAAAGAAAATGCTTTTGACTGCATTTTTTTTGTTCCTTGATGGCTTTGATTTAAAGGAGCACACACTGAAAAACATCCTAGTGCTTCTATATACTATTTTCCAATAAGATGTTTTGACAGAATTCTTTGACTAAATATGTTTAATCTGCGGAAGAGGTAGTTTATAAATGTGGCTGAGGTAACAGCCAGAGACCTCACATTTTTCCCCATGAAGGCAGCCAAGCAGTGGAGTGGGATGTCCTGAGAGGCTATGAAAGTACCCATGCCTAGAGGCTTTGAAGACCCCACTAAAGTCCTGAGTAATCTGGTTTGGTCTCCCAGCTGTCCAGCATTTGGCAGGAAGTTGCACTGGAGACTTTCTGCAGTGCCTTCCAACTTAAACTGTCCTACTGTCCTCCAGTCCTAGCAAATGTGAATTATGTTGTGGAGCTCCTAATGCTTTCCAGTGTAATGGAGGAGTTAATGTGCTACAGACCAATTTATTTATTTTTTAAAAAATTTCTATCTTTAGTTACTCACGGAATGTTATTTCTTTGCTAGAGTCACCAATAGGAGCAACTGTAACTAGGTGGCTATCTATTCATGACTCTCTTCTGAGAAAGGTATCAACTCAAATCAATCACTGAAAAGTCTTCTGGAGACCAACTACATCTTCCAGTCCAGAAATTCTAGCGGACGCATGAAATATCATAGATGGTGTGTTACCATGATCTGTAACAGGGTTACTGAAGAGTCAGAAAGAAAATGAGATAGTAGATATACCATTAGGGGAGAAACAATAGACAAGCTTAAGAGCTACTGGTACATCTCACTGAATCATGTGCTTTGATCTATAGATTGATCTTTAGCAATGTGGCCTTCCAAAGCCAGGCTTGCTATCAGGATTGTAATATTAAATGTGAATCATCATCAAAAAAAAACTTTAAAAATCACATATTAATTGTTTTCACCTTCACAAATGCCAAGCTATTTGAATTTTGTCTTAACTAAGCAACATCACATGAACCTCTTGGAATTATTTAGTATGATAAAATTAATTAAAATAAATACAGAAGCACAGAACAGTACAAACCAGAGCCAGAAATGTAGGCATCTTCGAAGCTGAAATTGCTTTTTGCCCCCAACCCTTTGCTTTCATCTGTGTTCTCAGAAGCCTAGGATAAAAGATTAACTTTATGATATGCCTGTTCTTATGAGCACCGCATTTGGGATATTGCAAAATATTGCCCACACCTTACAAACTTTCATCCTTCTATGCAGTGTTATTATTAGTGAGTTCCTCTGAAGCTGAGGGTACGAGTAGAAGTAGCTATAAATTAACTGTACCTGCTTGATTTTAGAAGCTCAGATCAAACCTTTAGTTTCATTAGTTCAGGTTCACAAATATACACTCTTTTTTGAGGGAAGAGTGATATTTTTTTCCCAGCCTAGGCCTAAACATTTTGCCTCAAGCTCATCTATTTGGTACAAAAGCAGATGGAGCAGGTGCTGTGTTCACTTGTAGAAAAAAACATGTGAGGACTTCTCCCGAAAAACAAAACCATTTGAACCAAAGTAGCAAAGTAAGAAAGTGAGAGTAGACACAAAGAGAAAATGTGATTATAAGATGCACCTGCAGGGTGTAACCCCGCTTTGGCTTGTGCCGCAGTGATGCTGGCAGGAGAAAGTGTAAAGGACTTGCTGTCTGGGATTCTCTGCTCACCATGAGCGTGAGACAAACATACTCCATGTTGCACAATGTAGTACCAAAATAGGTCATGGATCCCAGAGCAACTATAGGTAATACTAGGCAGATAAACCAAACTGAAAGAGATTTTGATTCAGGGAAAGAATCTCAGCAATTTGTTGATCTTAGTAACTGTCCGTGATACTGGACAGCTAAGTCCATCGTACAACACGTTTTGTGCAAAACAATCCGGGATGTTAATTGTTGAAGTTTGTGTAACAGTGGTTTGTATTATCCCCAACCATAACCATGGTCCTATTATGCCCAGTGCTTGAAACACACACACAAATGCCTGAAGAACTTGCAGTCTATTGACTATGGGACAGATCATCACAGTAATCTCAGTACCTACAAATGCATAGGGGTACCTGCTGTGAATTCCAAAAGGCAAGAGAAGTGGAAAACACAGCTTCTAACTTCAGCTCTCTAAACCATAACTGTCTTGTCTAAAGTAATTTTCCAGGCTACTCTCCTGATGGTGGAAGGAGATATATGGGTATCTTTCAAGGTAGACTCACTGCATCCTAAAACAGGACACCTACCATGTGTAGTATTTAAATTCAGAAGCCAAATGTCAGAGACATTTCTCATGATTTTGAGGAAAACCATCAAAAACTAAGATTAAATTTTCATTAAAATCTCCCATCTGAATTTTTTAAATAATAAAACTGAATATTTATATTACATTTTAAAATAATAGTATAAATAATTCCCCTTTCATACCCTTTCCTCCTTTTCTTTATTCCTTTGTGAAACATTTTAATAGCAGAAGTGATTTTTTTTTTTAGATTGGAATTTACTTCATTTTTTTCTGCCTCTCCAGCTTTTCGGCACTGCCTACGGTTTTTTTCCAAGAGTGTAATATTTTGAAATGTATGCCCACAAGTATACCTGGAGGATAACAATTTCCATAAAGATGGGAACAAGAGAAGAAAAAGGAAGAAGTAGAAGGGAAAGACACATGTTATTCCCACAGACAGACGTGCTACCCGTTCCATTTTGATACACCAAGAAATAGGAAGAGGATAAAACTTTTAAAAATATGAATTATTTCATTCCAAACCTTTTTCTTTCAATCTGAAACCCTGAATAAACCTTATGTATTTCTTTCTCTCCAGTTTAAAACCATAACTGATTTGAACATCTTTTTAAAATGTTTTTTCAGAAAAAAACCTATTTACTGCTTATAGCTAAAATGAGATACTTGAAGAATTTACAAAGACAGTAAAGAATCTTCCCATCTAAACCCAAGGAAATTCAAAGAGATATATAGGACCTTAGCAACCTGGCCAGACACATGCCACTTACAGGCTGCCAGCAGACCTTTAGAGCAAAACTAATGACCTAGAAAAGATCAGGAGAGCAGACTAGGCTCATACTGCTATTGATCTACAGCCAGAAATGCGTGTTTGACAAGGATCTCTACAGCACAATAAGCCACGATCAGAGTATATAAGAAGATATTTAGATTAAGGCACCATCCACAGCATTAACAAGGTTGTGTTAAGGTTACATTCAAGTCAGCACCACCACTTGCTGTTTTTGCAAGTCCTGTGAAACTCCCTTAATAATAAGGCACTGAGCAGATAAGGTGGTGCTCAAAACCGGCAGTTAGAAATTTGGAAGGATAAATCTCCAAGAAGAGAGCTGGGCGTAATTGTAGCTAATTTATAATGGGCTTTCTGAAGTGAATATAGGGAATTTCGAAGCCTGGGTAAGCCAGGAAAATGGCAGTGTGGGGGACAAGATGGCATCTCAAGCACTACGAGGTCCTCTGATTTGAACTGATTGCAAATGACATGTCCCCATTATGTTTTGCCTTTTTTTAAAACAAATTAAATCTCTGCTCCCTCTCACTGTTTAGAAAAGGCTAATGCTGATATATCCCATGCAGTGCAGGGAGTCCTCACAGAATGTAAAGGGCAACCAAGGTGAATCAGTACCAGGACGCACACTAGTTGCTGAAAATTTCAAGGCTACAGTATTCGCGTTAAATGTGTCTTATCCTTTCACCTCAGTGCAGACTGAACGTTCATCAATGCACTGCTTATTGACCTTGTGCTCATACATTGAACCAGAGCACTGTATTATCACAGAGCTTTTTCTTGCCTTTGCTGTGTTTATAATACACGTTGCAAAGTCCATATCTCATAAGAGATTGTAATGCTGAACCACATTGTAAAAAGAGCAAAAATCACATAACCAAAGCATTCAAGAGCCACAGAACCAAGAACATTCCCAAAGAACTCAGCTTAAAAATACATTTTGGACATCACAAAAAATCCCTTTGCATCATGTTGTTTCTCTGAATAAAGGTAATAGAATTCTCCCTTCAGAGCCATTTAACTAAAGCACATTTCTAACACCATAATCCACTGAGCTCCATAACACCTTCTTGCTTTGATTTCTAATGTTCCACATTTAGTAATCACCTAGTTTGTTCTGGTCGGTAATAGGAATAGTATTTATGGGTGAGAATCTCTCTGAACAGCTCCTGTCCTTGAGAAGCCATTCACTGCACTTCTATTCCTCATACGCTGTGCTCTGTCATATTTAAGAAGCTGTTCACACATAAAATACTGTGGCTTCAATTCCAGGGGTAAAAAGCTTTCCTTCTGCAAAGCAGAAAACCCACAGGAATCTGTGTATTCCTGAATAATTTTTTGGTGAGGAGCTCTGAGTGCTTAGTGCACAGACAGTATTGGACAAAGATATAAGAGATGCTTAAAGGATTGGGAAAATGTGCTATAGGAACAGTAGCTTGTAGGTTTTAAGTATAACAGTAGTTGGTATAAAGAAATAAATCAGCAGAAGGTTCTTGCTTGGTGATGTGGAGGAACTAAATACAACCTTGATAATGGGTCCACAAGAGACTACATCTCTAGCTGGGTGGCACTGCTGCAGAGAGGCATTTTACGATATTTGGCCTAGCAGGCTACCTCCTGCCATGTTAGAAGATGGTTCAGTCAAGACTTCACATCTATGGAAACCTTGACTGTTTTACCTTTCTCATTTTTGTCTCAATACAAATACTCCCTTGACAGGCTGCTAAACCTGTTAATTTTCCTTGAATTTGGATGAAAGGAAATTTAGTCCAGACTGAGTAAGATATTGTTCAGGAATATTAGGATATAGAATGGTAGAAATCAGAGAGCTGAATAGTAGCAAATTGAGTAGATTAATTACAAGTCATACGTAGCTGAAAAATCATGGTGCAAAAATATTTCAAACATCGTATCTATAAGAAAAAACAGGTATCACTGATTACTTCACCTCTCTAACATAGTGTTAAGATGCTGTCTTTGTAATAGGCTGAATATTTTTAAGGAATTTATGAGCTGGATCTTATGTTCTTTCTGAATAGTCCCAAGAGGTAACTGGTCTCTACAGTCTTTTGAAAATGTGTGTTCCTTTCTGAAACATGGTCTATGACCCTCCTTTTCAATCACACAAAGCCTTCTGTGACCTGTTAACATGCAATGGATAGAGGTGGGAGGCAGCCATGCCCTCTCCATATTGTCACAGCAGAGACAGGGCAATGCCAAAACCCCAGAAAGTGTCTTGACTTTGCTTTTCCAGGAATTCCTGCTATTTCACTTAATTGTTTTAAGAAACTCCAAGGACTGCAGACACTTGCACAACCAAAGGGAAAATATCCCCACGTTACAACTTTTCTTTTAATTGTATAAAGTGAGACATCTGTACAGAAAAATCAAACGATGTTACAATCTGGTTTCTAAAAGGAAACATACCCTGACGGGGGCATGGCCACCACTACCCATCCAAGAGATCCATGGGTTAATTCAGAACACATATGTACGCTTGTTTGTTCAAAACAATCAGAACAGAGAGTTTTGCATTTCAGTTACTGACAACTCCTTGCAGAAAGGTAAGTATAATACAGGTAAGGTCAGATTAGCTTAAAGCAAGCAGCTGAATACCCTAGCTGTAGAAATCCCGAGGCCATCTCTTGTAGAGCGAGTTCCATTAAAATACAGATTGTATCAGAGAAGAGATGTAGCTTTGTACTTTAAAACCTGCCTATTGTGCAAAAGGCATTAGGCTTATATCAGTCTAGCTGAGATTTTTATGGCAATTTAGATGATGGCAAATTATTAATGTAGAAGTACCTGTTTTATCGAGAATATCACTTTGCTTTTTGTCTGATTTTCATCATGTGCCATATGTACAGCAGTTGATCAAAGGCTATGAATGCATTATCTCTTGCCTCGCTTATCATTTCTGAGAAAAGATGAGAAGGAGGAGAAGGGAGGGACGGAAGATGATGATCAGAAATAGAAAAGTTTCAAAGTAGATCAAATAAGGCTGTCCATAATAGTTTTCCTTTAATGAAAGGCATCATTAATCAGCTGTAATGGTGGCTAAGAGTGTAGGTGAAACAGTACATAAGCTGAAAAAAAGCAACCTCCAAGAGTAAATGTACGCTGCATTGCAGTAGACATGCTTCCCATTAGTTTAACTCAAATGTCACTAGTTAATGGGGAAAGCGATTTAGCAACTGTCCTACATGGTACCACTAGTTTCTTCATCAGCTTCTCCCTAGGCAGCTGACTAGTGCACATGTGCAACATGCCAACTGCAGATATTCTTTTATGTATACTTGCCAGACCTTTTTTTACACCCTCACCCTCCAAAAAATCAGTGGGGGGGGGGGATACATGGAGCTCTTACTGCCTCTGAATGAAAAATGAACCTTGCTTGAAGTCCTGCCAGAAGGATTTACAGTGCAGCATAGTCAGGGAATAGCTGGGAGACAAACAGATCAATAGCATTGATGATATTGGTGCAGGCTCTTCCTGAACCAGAGCACCTATGCTCAGCACGAGGCTGAAGCAACGCAACCTGCCCCACCTCTCAGAAGCTGCACACCTGCCTGGCTTATGTCCTCTCACCAAGGGGAGATTGCCAGGGCTCTTAAACAGAAACTGGCTCAGCTTTTCAATAGTCCCTTTGGAAAGTTCCTATAATAACCTCCCCTTAAGAGTGCCATATACATGTCATTATGGCAAAAGTTGTATCATCCTGCTCTGCTGTCTTGTAGAGACAGATCACAGAGCTGTTGATAACCTGTCTTGTGGCTCCTGCATGGGCCAGCAGAGCTGGTGCAGAGACACATCGGGAGAGTGGACTCACCATCCAGAAAAGCCCCTGAAACTAAACTAAGAGACCAGGGCTTAGAAAGCTCTTGAAGCTGTCCTAACTCTGCTTCTGCCAAAGTCCAAAAACAGGACCAAGGGGAACCATCCAACAGCTCTGTTTTGCATCTTTCTCCCATATCTGCAACACTGAAAAAGCTCATATTACGTGTTAAGAAAATTATCTTTTAAACATATTTTGCATTTATTTGAACATAAAGAACGAGAGATGGTATTTGGGTGAACCTAGCAATCTGACAACTTAACTGTAGTGAAACAATGGAAAACCCTCAATACCAAATGTTCAGCTATAAAATCAGGACTCTTTCATTCAGTCAGCAGTATTACATTATCATATACAGCTCAGGTTGAAAGACAACTGATGTGAATGGAAATGTTTTGGAAAAGTCAACTTAAATCTGTGGATAGAGGTGATAGGATGGTAGGTGGTGTTCACCCAAACCCATGTGCCTTCTGAATGGCACAGAAAAGCTTTGGGGAGAATCAGTGGTTAAAAAAAAAGTACAGGTGAGTGCTGACAAATTAAGCTTTGACTTAATTAAGAAATGAGTGGCTTTGCTCCATTGTTGAACTTTTTCTGAATCTTTTTCATACAGTGAAGGACACTTTTTCTTGAGAATAATTAAGACCCCAGACTTGAGTAATTACTCCTGCTTTGCTTGTTACCACTGGAATTTCAGTTAATTGACATCAGCTCCTCTGAAATTACTATTCTGTGAACATAAAGGAAGCATGAAAAGAAAACTTCAATACAGTAATTGACAGGCATCAGACAGAATCTTTTCCAGCCTTATTTTAACAGTGAAGTTGCTTTTAACAATACTGAAACTGAAAGACCAAAAGTCTATTTAGATCAAAACCTGGAATTAATGTTTAAGAAAAGACTATAGAAAAAGCACAAGCACACCTGGGAACCATCCCTAGTATATGCCCTAAACTGTCAGAAGTCTTACTATTCTAATCCAGGTGTTGTATCTACCTTTGTGTTTAACAGTCCTTGAGAATATTTTTTTATTTCCCATTAATTTAATGAGTTGCCTTTTGCAGCCACATGTACTTTCAACAGCCACAACATCCTGTAGTAAAAAGGCAAAAACTTCCACAGATAGGCTCAAGTCATGCAAGTATTAGAAGCAACTAGTGAAACAGAAAGAAGTAGTAAATATTTTTTACGTATTTGCTTTTTTTCTGTCTGTTGCACAGTTTTGTGGGGATTTATCATCTTCCCTTCGTCTGCTCCTTTTCTGAGTTGCAACATCTCAATCCAGTCTCTCCTTACTAATAGTCAGGCACCTTTGCTTGAAGGATTTGCTGATCTTGCATCACATTTGCCATTTGCTTAGAGAATTCTAAAGAAAATGGGAGTAGCCATTTTTATTACTTTTGTTCTATGGCTTAGTTCACATTGCATTCCCTTCATATCTCTGTCTCATCCTTTTTCTTTCTTTCTTTTTTTTTTTCTCTGAAGAGAAGAGAAAAGCAAGAAGAGTGATTTGTTATTCCAGATGTCTGCAGCTGCCTGCCATGCCTCTGGGTGCCAGTGCTTCAGCAGGGACCTTGTTGATGCTGTAGGAAAACGTAATCACCAAACAGCCCACAAAGCTGTGATGTTCCTGTTCAATGTTTTATATTATTAATCTACAACAACTCATTATCAAATTACTCAGCTACTTTTAAAAAACACTTTAGATAAGGGCCAAGTAAGGAGCAGTTCTAGCAGCCTTTACAGATATTTCTGATTACCCACCGAGTTTTCATATGAGAATGAGCTCTCCTAGAACACTGAAGTGGCTGAAATTCAGTCATTCTGTGTGCCAAAGCAAAAATGTACCCTTTCACCTCCAGCACTAGGGAACAGTTGGTTTTCATAGAGAACACACAAAAAATCATGTCCTGCTGATTTGGTTTACTAACTGTGGAACTAAAAATATTCTTTCTGACCTGTCAGAACAGCTGATCTTGTAATTCGCTTCAAGATCCAAGTGACCTGAACAAAAAAAAAATAAAAAATGCCTGCTTTGTTTTCTACCTAACCAGTCTCAATAAGCCAGGACACTAAACAAGTGAAGAAAAGAACTGCGCTGCAGCTGGAGAATACAGTTTGCTTTCACTCTCTTTTACCGCACATTTGAAAAGAGAAGTATGCCGATACTTACAATTGGAACCAGATTTTTGCAATGTGCTAATGCAAAATGCATGTAGCAAGTGGGATCTTCTGCCTGCCCATAGGACGGTTGTCAGCCTGCCGACATCTGTGCTTAGAAACTAAGGTAGAATTTCTTGCACTCACATATCCACCTTTATTTGTCTGCATATTTTCTGTTTTGTGCTCTCGGTTAAAAGTCTGAACAAACCTTGAATAGTATGTCAAATAGGAGCCATTATTACCCTAATCTGAAAAGATTCCTTGAGCTTTTTGAACTTGATTATCTTGTATCTTTACCAGTGAAACTGGTAGTGAGCACAGGCAAGAACCCCAACTGCAAATCTTTACTAAGTAACACAGAGCTGAAGCCTGACAAACTGAGATAGTAAGCACTCCAACAGGGTCAGGAGCAGGGAAGCTGCTAGAAGCATCATCTACAGCATTGGCAATGGTGCTGTGGTCCTACCTGTCTAGCCAATTCATTGCATAAGCGATGCTAAAGGTTTTCCAAGAGCATAGTTATGTTAGCCTGGAATTAAAACACTGCCAAAGTGGTCTGGGTCTTCCTCCAAGATATTATCATTAGAGTCAGTGGAATGTTACTTCTAAAGAGAGGTGATTGAGTAACGCTGGAGTTGTACATCTGTACTGAGACTGGAGGTGTTTTCTTCCTTGGAAACAGATCGTTACACACGCTTAGGTGAAAACATGCCTGTTCAACACTGGGAGTTAGTGCCCACTTTAGCCTAGGTCTAGATCTAGATCTATTAATTTTCTTCAACTATGTTGTACACTGACCAGCAGACTGCTTTGAGAGCTATCAAGAAAGAGAGGAGTTAACAAATACAAAACCAGGAATCCAAAACCCAGATTGCTGTAGTAACAGCTGCTGACCAACACAGTACAGAAATATCCCAGAAACCAAATAACTAGCAGCATACAATCAAATAAATACATAGACTTTGCTGTGAGAGGCTAAGAAATAACCATCCCCTCTGTGACTAATGCATGTTTGCACTTTGACCTTCAGTCCTGAGATCCTCCTGTTTCCGTCCATTTTCTGGCTGCTCTGGTGCAGTCAACAGCACATCAGAGACGGTCAGGAAAGATCAGCCTGAGCTGCAAAGCACCAAGCTCTATAGCATTCAGTTCTATTTAGTTCTTCTAATAAAATGGCTCAGTTTTGTTTAATTTGGTAGAATTCAATAGTAGCGTTGTCGTATACCAGAGACAGACCCCAAAGGGAAACATTTCTGTTTAAACATTTTCAATGCCACATACAGACTTACCTAGATGCTTGCCTGCTTTTTTTTTTTTCCTGCTTAGGGGAGAGATGCTTAGCTCTATCAGTTTATGGTGACAGAGGGGAGAAGGCACAGTGCCAAAATATTTCAAATCGGATCAACATCATGAGCTCTGCTATCTCAGAAGGGGAAAAAAAAATAATCTTGCCTGCAGGTGGGCAAAATTCAATGCTGCCAAGAAAAATGCAAGCAAAACTGCTTTTACCTCTAAGAAAAGTGTCTCCAGCTGCTGCATTATGGTACCAAACAAGTTCCACATGTCAGATGAGGAATGCAGTGTGGTGCTGAAAAAAAGAAATGGCAGGCACCATCTGTATTCTTATAAATTCAGCAGTTGCCTAGAGAGTTGCTGCCATTGAAAGAAGCAAGATTACTTCTCTGCTATTAATAAGGAAACTTGACAAGACTGAAAAGGACTTGAAGGAGCTGTCATTAGAGAAGTTTACATTCCACAGCATCTCCCAGCAAAGCAAATGCAGCACTGAAACCTGTCACCATCCTGTGACTGTCTGGCAAAAAAATCCAGTAAATCGAACCTAGTTCTTGAAGAGAAAAGGGCTGGGGTAGCAGCAGATCTACATCTTTCTAAAGCACTATTAGGCACTGTTTGGCTTCACTTCTTATGAAGACTTCAGAGCAGCTCTATCGGTGAGTAGGGATATCAAATGTATACTGGACAGCCTTGCATGAAGCAGCTTTGAAATGTGTACCATGAAATTAGGAAAGACTTGTTCTGCAGCTTTGCTGTCAGCACATGTAAGAAGATCTTCCAAGGCAAGGACCACCTGTCTGTGTCCACACTCCTCCAGCCGATAGGAAGTGGCATGAAATGAAAGGAGAATTAAAGGGATCGGTGGGGAAATCAGCGGCAACTGCAAGACGCAGCGCTTTGCATTGCTAGATACATATGTGCTCGTGGGTGTGAGAAAAGGGAAGGGGGCTGTTGTCATGTTCAATGAACTCTGGGACTTTCATCTGCCTGGGCTGCCTGCCTGCCTGAGCGCTGCTGCCTTCTCTGAGCACAGTGCATCACGAAAGCGAATGAACTTCTGCATGTGGAGTGGCATGGGGGTGAATATGCCAAGCAGCTCATTAGTGTAATGCTGGTGCATTGCTCATTGTTAAGATGCCAATTCCCCTTTTGAGCCTGGAGGGTATGCAAAGGGCACGTAAACAGTTAATGAATACCATTCATCGAATTGAGCGGCTGAATCTGTGCTGAACTTTTAAATCTTTTATAGCTGTGATATTTCAGAGCCCTAAAAATGAATCAGAACATCTGACAGGTATGCCATGAAGTTCCATATACAGGCTGTGCCAAGATTTAGCACTGAGCATTTACCTTCTGATATGCTGACAAAGGGAAAATGGTTTATGCAGAGGTCTGTGAGCTGTTTTGCACCTAAAAGAAACTGGTAAAATTGAGCTTTTTACTGTTTCTTTTCTCACATAGAAAAATTCCATTGAAATACATCTAGTGGTTTCCCAGTACCACCATAAGCAGAAGGTTACTTCATCAATAAAATAATGTTGGTGCTCAAAGGTTTAATATACACATTACTGAGGAGGTGGCGCTCAAGGTCAGTATTGAAACACAGTCAGCAGTGTCCCAAATATTAAACTAACCCTCTATACTTACGCTGCCCAGTTCATCTCAAAGCTCCTTCCTCTCTGAACAAACAGGGAACAGTTAACCAGCCTGAATTATAGCTACAATTGCAATGCAGCCCTTTTGCGGCATCTCTTTATCACCCTGCAGTAAAACTGCATGCTTTTGTTGATCAGAAGATCACTTATTTCCTGGAAAAAGCGGCAACACATTTTCCAAGGAATTTCTCATGTTTCCAGAGCCAAAGAAAAATGAGGATGAAATGTTTCCTTTTGATACAAACCAGCACTGTTGCTTAGGTTTCTGCCTTTAGGTTTACAGATTCCCAAGGCTGGGTCTGAATCTGTTACTGACGTCTCCTGCAATTTGGGGGCTGTTGCTCACTGCCCTCTTTGCCAGACCCACATACAGATGCTATAAGCTTTGCTTTTCTTGTACTGAACCTTCCCCAACAGCCAGCTGCTGGCAACCTCACGTTGCCAAAACACTTGGAGATCATAGAAGTTTTCAAGATCTGGCTGGATGGTGCCCTGACAACCTGGTCTGACCTTATGGCTGACCCTGCTTTGAGAAGAGGCTGGACTTAGAGACATCCTGAGGTCCCTTCCAGCCTGAGTTACCCTGTGGTCTTGCCTACCTGCTGGGGTGTGCAGCCTCCGATGATGGAGCATAACCAAGGGTATAAGAAAAGGCGTATGAAAAGTATCTGCTACAGGACAGATTTGCTTTCAGAAAGATTTTGATGTACAGGAAGAAAGATTTCCAGAATTTGCCACCCCAGAGGTTAACTTTGAAAATATTCTCAGGACAGTAGATTTTTTTTTCACTTACTTCCTCTCTAGAATATTATCACATACAGAACAGGAACTGCTGGCAAAGATGTAGGTGCACTGTGTTGAGGAAGCGTGTGGGCTTTTTTTCCACCTATACGCCATGGATGTGTTTTTGTGATGAGGTCTTGAGAACTCCTGAATCTCATCTAGACAACTTCAGCTGCACCTCAAGTCCTGTTGCTGCAGTATGAGTCCTTCTTTTCTTCAGCAGATAGAATATTCGGACCCTGAGGCAGACATTTCTCAAGTCCATATTCATAAGAAGTACTCATTTAAAAAAAAAAAAAAAAAGGTAGATACTCACAACAAAAATCTGGCAGAGAAGAAATAAATATTTCCGCCCCTTCCTTTATTTGAGTAAATGTACACAGAGAAGCAATTAAAAAAGGCTTAACTTAAATTGGTTTTCCAGATGAACAATGGTTTGGATAGCAGTGATTGCGTATATAACATCTATCCTTTGGGTTAATGACGCTCTCTTCCAATTCTCCTTAATCCCATCACAAAGTCAATAAATATTTCTTTTTTTTCCCCACACTTTTCTGCAGCATTGTTTAGAGGAGAGGAGAGGAAAGACTAAAGTTAGAGCTTGAGTTTGAGGAAGCTTCTGTCTCTGGAAAATATTTGCCTTAAAATTGCTCATCTAATCTGAAACTTCCTCTCTCCGTGGCATTTCAGCAGTTCACTCCAACAGGTGTCAGAGTCTGTACGATGTGTTATGCCTCACTGAGGGACTCTTGGCACAAAGCACCTAACAACATATAGCAAAAACTTCCAATAGTGTCCTGTCCATCCCACCACCACACAAACACTATTCATATGCAGAACTTCTACAGCTCTTAAATGTTGACTTCCTGTCACTGTATTGGATTATAAAATACTTTACAATCTCCTAAAATTTTCCAGCTTCTTTTTTTTCAGCTGCCATTCTTTGAAATTTGACAGGAGAAAAGCCATATGGTCATTTTCTTTGACTGTGCATATAATATGTGACTATATATACACATACACATGCATGATCTTGATCATATGGATATATATACAAATGCATGTAGCTGTTCTTTTCAAAGCTACTTAGTGATTCTCTAATTATGTAAATTGTTAAGTCAAGTCCATTTATAGCCATGATTACAGCACACAATCCATCCCAGAGACAAGAGGATACATTTGACATGAAAAATCTGATCTCTTTTATCTTAAAGATTTTGATGTCTTTTGTGGTTCCCACCGCATTTAGTTCATTTAAAAAATGTCTACCCAAAACATCACAGTTAACTTTTTACACATTTTTTAAGAATATCTCTGTTAGAATACCATCAGAACACAATCTGGTTTTGTTACGCCCATTGACAATCAACAAAGCTTTTTTTGTTCCTTGAACTGTGCTTATCAGCTAAACCACAAGTGGGAAGCACAACAAATGCTTCAGAACAATGCCATCAGATACACAAACTTTGTGATTGCTTCTGTCCAACCAGCTCTTTATGAAAACTGCAGGTCACAAAAGATTAAAATTCTGCCTTGACTGGATTCATTTTTTAATAAAAAGGGGGAAAGGGGGGCAGGGAGCCTTGGGAGGATCAGAAGAACAGATTAGCTGTCTACAGAAACGCTAGTTATGTATCATTAACTCCACTGAAGCTATTCATAGTTAAAGCCGAAAAATGCCCAAGTTGACATTCCTTCCTCCCTTGCTGTCAGGGGGAGGCCAGAGACAAGATTTTCCACTCCATCTCCCAGTTTCCTTTTATATATAGGCTCTCTGCAGACTGCTCATGTTGCCACAATAGAGACCTTGAACCTTCAAAGCCATCTACAGAGACAGACCCTTATCCCCGATCAATATGGCTCAGCAAAGACGCACAGGCTGCCCACATATCTCTCTTTGCAGGACTGGGACTTATGTTTTCAATCACTGAATTTACTTTTCATAAAAGGGCAGAATGTCACTGCCAATTGGTATCTGCAAAGTGAGCTAAAAGTCCCATTTTCATAGCACAATAAGAAAGGGCGACACTTTCTTTGGAGAGTCAGTCATTACTTTAACAGAGACAAGTCAGATGTACACCTACCTGTGAATCCTTTTCTGCGTAGCTAATGGCAGAGGAGGTGATTTTTCTCCAGAAGAGAGAGTTCTGCGTTAAGTCCAGTCGGAATATCAACATGCATGACCTAAAGGAGAAAAAGCTACATTAGTTCATTTTTCACATAATGCTAAGTATTGACGAAAGACAAGAATATTGTGCAATTCGGAGCATGAGCAGAGGGTAACAAAGTAAAATTTGCTTGAAAATATGACATCCATGAAAAGAATCACTCATTCTGTGGAGACTGGAGGAGTGGAAAACCCAGAAAGCATGACCCTGATGGAAAGTAACATCGGAAGGTGGAAGTTAGATACAACTAAGATGCTTAAGAAATGCTTCAGACCGAACACACTTGGTTGGAATGTTCTCATCAATTTTTTCCTGAAATATTTTTTTTTAAGAGCGGAGCCTAGCAGAGCCTGTGTGTGTCTCCACTGGCTGCAGAACCAAAGGCAAGATTGTTGCTTCAGTTCAGTGCTGCCTTCAAACTCCATCATGAAGCTTAACTAACTATGTTTTTTAGATGTCAGATGCCATTTGTTGAAGCGTACCAGTTAGTTTTTCTCATTGCTTCAAGGATCCCAAAGATTTTTCTGTGTGGCACCTCATTTCTCTAAGGCGAATCTCTGCCCAACACATGCTGATGCACAATGGCTTCTGTAGAACATCAAATTGTCATTTTTAGAAATAATATATTGAGGAGTTCATGATGTTCCCGTGGTGTTTTTCTTTAAAGTCACTCAGTTTCCAAGGGTATGCCGGCACTTTGTATTCAAGGAAGATGTAAACTTGTTCTGGTGAGGCTGCTGATAGAAGGACTGCTTCCCACAGAGGAGTTGCCTGTATTAAATATGTGTAGGCTGACTAAACAAGATCCATAGGGAATATTAAAGTGTTTTAATATCTGGAGTGTAAGGACAAAGAAGAGGGAGGAATGTAGGTGCATATTAACGGCAAAACCAAAATGAAATAATGTGATAAAACATCTTTGACACATGCATGCTTGTGACGATGTTAATATTAGACCTGAAGACAGCCAGCAGGGAAAAATTCTGCTCAGACTACGAAATTCTTCCTATGAAAGTACACAGAACTGTTAACACGTTCCTCTCAGCTTCTTTCTCTATGTTTGCATTTACAAAGCTAATATAAGATTCAGAGACGCCCACTGCAACACTGTTGTTCAGATACGATTTATGAAACGTCAACAACAGTGAATATATCCCTAACATGAAGCAAGCCAGAGCACGCCTCTGCTGAATCATTTGTACTGAAAGCCTGATGATCGTAGGGGGAAAACATGGGGTCAAGATCCACATGGTAAGAATGAAATACAAATCAAATGCATTCGTGTTGCCTACTCAGCAAGGCCACTCTTTGTGCTTTGCTTCATGAAAAATCACTCAGTGTTGATTATCAACAACGCCACAGCATTGATTATCCAGACTACAGGCAAGCTGTTTCAACCTGAAAGACTGAGAATAAAACTCCTAAAAAGGGCCAGAAACAGCAAACAAATATGTCTCCTCAGCTCTTGGAGGCACAAGTGTCTCTGTGCATGACACATACACAGCATGACACACTATCACATGTGAGTAGGACATGGGGCTCAGGCAAGATAATATTTCTGCTCTTATTACCTAGGAAGTAAATTGAGTTTTTGTCCATCTGCTATTATCAGGTGGAGCTTGTCCAATCTAAAGGTGGCCTTTAGGAAGAGTATAAATAAGTTTCTGGAACACGTTCCCTGCAAAGTCCATGTTTCTTTCTCAGGGACAGAAAATTCTGCCCTCTGCACACAGTCTCATACATGAAACAACCAGGGAATCCTTAACCACTTAAACTAGATGCTGGGATCCCTGTCAGAAAGAAAGGGCCCATCTGTCTCTTGTGCTCAACACTGGATCCTCAAGCCTACAACCAAGCAGCCCACCACTTGCAGGACTGCCTTAGCCTTCAAAGCCAGAGAGCATTGAGAGGCCAACTTACTCACTGTGGGCATAGAAACTTCTAAGACCACATACAGATGCTATAAGAGAGACATATATCTCTTCGATAACTTCACATTGCTGTCATGGGTATAAAAAGACATTCTCAGTATCCAAGTAGAAGCAATAATGGTGTGAGCCAGCTAAAACCCCCAGGCATGTCAGATCAAGCAGGAATAATATCCATCTTAATTTAATTTTAGGCATTACACCGGAGATTTTCTTAACTTTTGTTTCTATCTTCATTATAATCAACCACAAAACCCTCCAGTAGCCCTGGTTACACATTACTATGAAGCTTTCTTTACTGTGTTTCATGTTGGCTATTCCCAGTACACTATATGTTAATCCTTTTAAAAACAGACCTTGAGCTTACTGTAGAGTGTAGGAGAGTTTGGGTTTTTATTTTTTCTTAAGGGAGAAATGCAGATGATCTCCTTCCAAGTAGAGATCAATCATCTTTAAAGAAATTCTGTATTGGATTGTTCCTTCTTTTTGCTCAGTTTCCCTTTGAAATAAGAATATCTCAATTTGAATGTTATTTCAGTGATTCTCTCACATTAAAACCGCAAGTCAATAACTACAGAAAAAGGCAGGTGGGAAGAAACTTTCAAACCAAAAAAAACAGAGTTTGTTGTGTTTTCACTAGCAAAGAGAAAAGGAAGAAATTTCTGGAGAAAAAAAACACAAAAGTATCTCTTCGCTGTTGGTCTTCTCCCTTCCTTACAGGAAACAATTATAATTCTTTAGCAGTGCTTATTCCAAAGTCCCAAACAAATCCTTCAGAGCATCACTTCTAGACTGTGCCTCACTCTTATCCTCAGTAGTGCTCCTCAGCTACTGATGCAGGTTTCAATCCTCTTCTGGCTGAAGTTGTGGGGAGCTCCACCAGAGCAACATCAGAGTAGGCAATGGGAGCCAAGGGCTACTACAGACAAAAAAGGCTACAGAACAACATGACAGACATTTCAATACACCCAGACACTACCTAGCCCCCCAAATGTCAGAGGTTTGCATGCTAATATGTGTCCTGCTACCCTTTTTTCCTTGTATAATTCATCAGGCATTAGTGGAGTTTCCTAAACATCCCATACTATTAGTATTCCTGCATTCCTCGTATTAAGGGAGAAGAAGAGGGCTGGAAAATTTTCTTTCATAATGTGAAGATCTATCCACCATTCAGGTCTATCTGAATGGTCAAGCAAATCCTTGGTTTCACAAAATCAAAGAAAACTTTAGGCTGGAATAAACCTTTAAAGGTCATCTAGTCTAACCCTCCATGCAATGAGCAGGGATATCTTCAAGCAGATCGGCTTGTTCTGATCCCTGTCCAGCCTGATCTTGAATGTTTCCAGGGATGGGGCTTCTACTACCTCTCAGCAACCTGTGCTAGTGTTTCACCATCCTCAGTGTAAAAAATTTCTCCCTTATATCTAGGCTAAATCTATCCTCTTTCACTTTAAAACCATCATTCCTTATCCTATTGCAACTGGTCCTACTAAAAATCTGTCCCCATGGCTCTTACAGGCCCCCTTTAGATATCAAAAAGCCACAATAGATCTCCCCAGAACCTTCTCTTCTCCAGGCTGAACAACCCCAGCCCTCTCAGCCTTTCCTCATAGAGAGAGGTGTTTCATCCCTCTGATAATTTCCATGGCTCTCCCCTGCTCCGACAGGTCCACCTTGTTCCTGAACTGGAGTCTGAAGACTCCAGAGCTCAACAGAGTTACTCCAGTTGAGATCTCACCAGAGTGGCACAGAGGGGCAGAATCACCTCCTTCAGCCTTCTGGCCACACTTCTTTTGATGCAACCCATGATATGATTGGCCTTTTCAGTTGCAAGTGCACATTGCTGGTTCATATGCATCAACTGGTACGCCCAAGTCCTTCCCCACAAAGCCGCTCCCAATCCTTCATCCCCCAGCCTTCATTGATACTGAGAGTTGCCCTGATCCAGGTTCAAGACCTTGCCTCATGAGGTTTACATGGGTCCACTTCTCAAGCTTGTCCAGATCCCTCTGGATGGCATCTTGTTCCTTGGGTGGGATCAGGTTTCCCAAGATGATGCACTCATCTTGTTTTCCTAAACATTGGCATTATAGCTGCTATGTCTCAGTGTTCTTACCCAGTACGCTGTCCGTGATGTGCAGAGACAAAAAATCTGAAGACTACAGCTCTCTCACAGCCCAGGAGGCAGTCTGATATGAACTAGTCAGACAAGCTGGCAGAAAACATGTTGGGTTTTTTCCCCGAGATATTTTTCCATTGCTAACTACATCTTAAAGTGCCCAGAATCAAGACATAAACATGCAGTAGCGGTCCAAAATTAATCTTCTCTATATGTTATACAGAAAACTTGCAAAATTTATAGAAATAGGTCTTCTCACATTAAACTGAACCAGGCAGGTGTTGAAATGACTACGCTCTGCATATGATTCTGTCTCATCGTGGTAAGAACATTCTCAGCAAACTATCATTGCTGTATGTAAGGGTAGATCTTCCCCAAAATGCCAGATGGAGGCTTTGCACAGAACCTGACCACAGCACAGGCATGACTAGCCTGGAGCGATCCCCGCAGACACATGGTTTCTGCCTTTCCTGCCAGTAGCACAGCACGGTGAGCAAGGAGCTGCCAGGGACCCATCTGTTGTGCGCTCCTGGCCTCAGCCCCATTTGCAGCCATTTCTCTTCTCTGTAAGAGCAGCCCCACGGCTGAAGGCGTTGCCTTTGGACACAACGGCTTCCCAAGAAAGGCTGTGTTGTGCCCACCTGCTCGTCTCCGCACCCCGTCCCTGATTTTCCTGGCAGCTGTTTGGCTGGAGCCAGGGATCTGCTTCCCTTACTGCAGTCCTTGCCATTTTCAGCAGCTCTGCACTCTCCTCACCAGCCTCTTTGTCCTGATGTTCTTGAAGCCAATTTCATTATGCAACTTTCCAAAGCTCTTGGGCAATCTGCTTTCATTCTCCCGCTTTCCTTTCCTTATCAGTATTTATACTCTTAACTCCAGTACCTCATTCTTTACACATGGCATGTTCCTCTTTCTAATGCTTGATTACTTTTTGCACTCACTTATTCAGAGTGACCTTTTTCACTCCTAGTGTATTTATCGCTAGATGGCTCTCATAACCCCTGGGCATATTGTCATTTATCTTTCAACCCGTGCAATTCCCTCCCCATCCAATTCGGCTCTGCTTAGTATCCCTTTTGTTCCTCTAAATATTGTGCTGTTGAAAGCAAAGCACTTTAAACACTAAAAAAAAATTAATTAATTTTTGCCTAGCTGCTTCCTCACTATTATGTTTCCAGCGGTTGCATTTCCATAGAGAAAGAACGTTCAGATGCTTTCAATATGAGCGACTTAAATGTTAGATTGAGGCAAACAGCAGCAAGGCAGGGACTGAAGGATGACGTGGCAGAGGGGCAGGGAGGACAGCATGGCTGCAACTTTTGCCATCCAGCTGCCAGTGCAGTAGATGGCACAGAAATGTCAACTACTGTCAAGCCATGCACAATTTACCTGTCGTGTCTTCCTCAGGAGAAAACTAAGGCAAGAACTGATACATTTTCTGGAGTATCTAAACACAACTTCTGGATCTTAATAACCTGTGACGGTTTTGAAGCAAAGCTTCACAAAGTGGTACAATCCTTAAATCCAGTTCTTACTTCTCTTATTCCTTATGAAGGGAATTAGCCATACCCTAAACTGGAAACCATTTTGTTCAGTTTGCTAATAGAGTTTGTTCTACTTACATCTAGCTAAATCTGCTCCTAACACACTGTTTTCAAGGTCAATTTGTGAAAAACTGACTAGATTTTTTATAATGATGAACAAATGACTTTTGCACCATATGCAAAGCCCCAGAACCAAATTTGTTGGCAGTTTTAGTACCTTCAGTATTTTTCTGGCCATGAGAGATTGTATTTTTTGAATTCTATTTGCAAACACTGACTATAGGATGGGCTTCAAAAGCTCTCTTGTACAATGAGTCAGGTCAAATTGGCCTCTGTACAGAAAGTTAATGAAATCACCTTTTCTTCCTGCTTTAAGGCATAATATAACCTGAACAGTCAGCTACTAAGGATTTTCCTGCTCAACCAAGATGACAAATGCAAAATGCAAGCTATGACTGGGAATAAAGTATGAACCAGCTGTGTTGACAGAACTGTGGTGCAACAACCCAATCCAGTGCACAGAAAACGCATTTTCAGCACGGGTAAATGGCACAGTCTCAAAATATCCATCAGCCTGAATGTACTGTTATAGATTTACTTACGGAAGTTTAATTCCTGAGAGCAAGCCTTAAAATTAAGACATAATAGTAAACCAGACATACTTGCATAACATCCATCACCAGGATTTTAGTCTATTAGGGTGAAAATGTAAGGCTCGGTGGAGAACACATCCACATTTAAACATTTGGACAGGTCAAGAAACAGCTCTGGAGTTCCCTACCTAGGAAAGCAGATGTATTTAAGTCCATGGGGTGGTTTGTTGCCCCTAAACATTGTTCTTACTCAGCAGAAAAGACAATTCAGAAGTCCTACCACTTTACAGGTCTCCCTTTCCATTTCAAGACATGAAGTAGGCACTTTATGATCTCCCAGCCCTGGCAGCAGACCTTGTCATCTCTTTCTTCATGTAGGCAATATTTGGGAGGTTTTTTATGTTTAAACTAAGCAACAGAGGCTAGTGTAAGCCTCATGTGCTCTTCTTCCGCTTCTGCTGGGCTGCTGAACTTCACAAAATGTTGAGTGCTGAACTCAGCACTCCAGCATTGTGTGTGCCTTTCAGGGCTATTGTTTCAGGCTGCCTGCAAACTCAGGCATGCACCAACTTGCCACTACATTCATCTCATTAAATTTTCCTTGCAACTACAGCTGATAGAAACTCGTATTTTATTATGAAACCAAGTTTAAATAGCGATCTAATCTGACCCAGGGCTTTAAGCAGGGGCATGTAGTACCTGTGGTTCAACCAGCAGAGACAGCTGAGATACACACACGGAGCAGCAAGTCCCATGGCTTTTAGTTCTGCTTTCCTGCTCTTGCCCTAATATAAATTTCACTATATTTGGAGAGTAAAAGAGCAGCAGAGAGAAATTCAAACATTTTGTCTAAAGCACAATGAACAATGACATGCTACAGGCTTTGCTGGACTGCAACTCTGGACAAAATACTTCAGCAGTCCTATAGATATATTTATTTGACAATTTTTTGCCATTCTCATTAAATGAACATTTTACCCATTTCATCTATTTAGGTTGGATCAGAAGTGTTGAAGTCTTGTATTGTGTTTCAATGTCTAAAATAATACACTGCAAGCAAAGTACAAGTATAAAATAATGAAATATTAACATCCTGTTTGGAAACTGTGTGATTCAATCAGCGCTGCACTAATCCACTGAGTTACATGCAAGAATCTGTCATCCTCAAATGAATTTGTTTCATTCCTGAGTATGCCCTGACTTTTTTTTTGGTACAGACATTATACCCCATCAACATCCATTTGCTTTTGATCATTATGTGATGAGGTAGGTTAGCCTAATGGAAAAAATGGAAAAAATCATGCTTTTCCTTCTTCTGTTTGGTTGTTCATTAGTTCTGTGATTTTCATAAACTTTCTCACTCTACCCAACTAGGATCTTCCCTTTATTCAGCGATTGCGTTATTTCTAGGGAAAAAAACTCCACACTTCTGTAACAGAAAAGAAATAAGAAACACTATTAAGAAGGGGTTCCTCAAAGTCAAAAGAGAGGATTAAGTTTAGGAGTCCACATGAGTGACCCTGTTTTAGCTGCACCCAGACCCAACCATCGCTCTGTGAACTCAGGAGTGGCTGTTTAGACCAAGTCTTTGATTGCAATACCTAAATGAAGATGGCAGGAGTCAACTGCAGCTAACTCCAGAGCCATCACTTCCTACAGTTCAGACTCACAGCCATGCATTTGTCTCCCAAAACCCTCTTGTGGGCTCTGACACGAGATATGTTTCCCACTGCAGCTGTTGGCGTCATCTTTTTGCTCTCACATCACTGCACATCCAGGCCCATCCTCATGACACAACTTGACAATGGACAGGTAGAAGCTCAAGGAAATTTAACTTGCATATTAAAGAATCATTAATGGTACAGACAGCAAACTACAGATAAACTATATTTGTATCCAAAATGCTATGCTTGCTTTTATTCAGAGAAAAAAAAAAATCCTGGATCATAAGGAACAAGCATGGCAGTTGCCTGGGTACAAGGACCGTGGCAAAGCACTGGTTAAATCAGGATTTGAAGCAATACAAGTTTTGAGAGTTGGAGGAATTTCATATGTGTTTTAAATGTAAACTTAGGAATTCCCAAACTAATTTTTATAGGTTGAATTATTTAGAAAATACTGTTTCCTCTCAAGGATTCTTCCCTTAGGTAATTGATAAATATTTATAACCCAGACTCCCTCTTAATGAAGTTTTTTGCCTGGGAATAACAATTAAGAGTCTTTGTCAAAATCCCAAGTTGAAAATAACTGTCATTCAGATGTTACTGTTTTTGAGTATGTGTAAAATATTGCCTTCCAAGATCCAAGAAAAAATCTTTGTCGGCACATTGTTTGAAACAATGCCTAACTAAATGTGAAGGGGTTTGTCTTAACAGCATACCAATGAGGTGGAGCTGGCAATCAGGTGTGACTTGTTTAACAAATTAACAATATGTTTCCCTAATAGGAAATTTGTTGCTCCATATTCAGCATTGAAGATTTGCAGCTACTTAAAAAAAAAATCTACAGAGACTTTCAACATAATTAAGGTTAAATTTACTTTGAAATACATGACGGCCATATAAAAGCAAACGAGCAATATTGTACATCTGGAAGATCACACTTTCATGAAACTGTTTAAGCCTTTTGTTAAGGGTAACTCATTTACACCTAAAAAATAAATGAGAATTCATCAAACTCTCAGTAACAGCTGTATCTAATTCTGAGGAGTTTTATGTTAAAAAAAACCCAGACGTCTTAGCCTTATTCTTATTTGATTTGTAAAAATTTGTGAAGAGAAGATGAAGAGGAATTTGAGGTTATACAGATAATTATAATTCATTCCATGCTAAGCTACTGATCTGTTCATGTTTGCTAATTCCACAAATTACTGTGGCATTTATCAGCTTGCTGCGAGTGGCCATTTCTGAACAGGTTGGGTCTAATCATAGATTTCTGTGCTTACTCAGCTAATTAAACAGATGCCTCTCTCCCTTCTTTCCAAGTAACTGAGATGTGATGGCCTCTGTGTCAACAGGTTACCTTTTCCCATAGACTGCATCTGCTCCAAAGTATCACAAAGCTGTAAATATATTTGATGAAGTACAGTAGACTGGAAGAGCTTTTCATAGAGTTGTGTTACTTCACAAGTCCTGAAAAATGCTTTCATTGTTTTTGCTACTGCTGTCATTTTATCTCCAAGCATCTATATATTATATGTTATTGAAATATCCATAAAAACATCTCCTCTCTTTTTAGCAAAGGCGGACATTATACGGCATACATCTAAACATGTTTAAAGAAAATGTGACAAGCGCTCATAAAACGCACCCATAAAACTTTAATTTCCAAATCTAGCAGTATTAGATTTCATCCTTTTTCTTAGCAAAACTATTGATCCGAATGGATGTAGATCTCTGAAAAAGCCATCTGCAGTTCAACTGGTGTTTCAGGGTTTTTTTATAGATAGGCAATAAAGTTTATAAAAATTCTTTGAAAAAAGTACACATTATGGAGACAATGAATAATCAAAAGAAACTGAAAGGAACCCCCACTTTGGAGCACACCATCATGATGGGTCTGCTGAGAAGGAGAGTTTTTCCTCATTAAGTACTCTACGTACAGCCTCTACAGAATGGGAAAGTCTTATAAACACATTTCTGTTAGTTATCATTTTACTTTTGTTAGTCTTTACATGGAAAATCACAGACTAGTAAAGGAATTCAACCCCTCCTCTGGGCTGTCTGGGTTTTTTTTCCCTGATGACTTGTATGTCCAAATCTCCTAAGCAACAAGCCAGCTACAACTTCCCTTGAGAGACTCTTCTCACCCTAAATTTATTTATTGTCTACAGTATGAAAGTTGAAATGAGGTATGTCTTAAATGTCCCTTTCCAATGATGAACAAAAACCTTCCCTTTTCTCCTTTCATTCCCTTTAGAATATCCCACCCTCCTTGGCATGTTGATTCCTTCTATGTTTCCCCATAACATCTCTCCTCACTGCTCTTTAAATCCATTCTAACTCCTCAGTATCACTACAGGGACCAGGATGATCCCACTTATGTTAGAATAGCTGAAGCTTTAATGATCAGCTAAAACAAAACAGCTGCATTAAAGGTGGTAAAAATTAGATGAGTTAATCTCAGCATAGGTGATCAGAAAGGGTCACACCAGCAGCAGCATGGCAGCCTGCTTTCCCCCTTTAGTAAGATGTTATGTTTAGTATACATTGAAGAATCATGTAAGTCACAGTGTGCTTAATAATAGCCTTGCTTTATGGGGATGCTTTTTTTTCAGAGGCAAGTGAAAGGTCATATAATTACCTCATAGGCCCAGACCAAACATTTGCAGGAAAAAAAAAAATAGAATTGTAGGAAGCATGGCCAGTTCTCAGCTTTTCAATAAAAACAGAGAAATTAATATTTATCAGACAATTTACTAAAAGTTACAGGAGTATGCTGTTGAATTCAACCAAGTTTGAAGCATTCTTAGTATTTAGGATACCATATGAATATATAATAAATCGCAAAATACATGCAACATAACGCACATTTTACTTTAAGTCAGCTTTCTTCAATTTGAGATGTTATATTTTTTCAAAGCTAATTTTTAAAGCCAAATTCCATGACAGTGAAAGCAGCATGGACTGAAACCAAAATATTTATGTCTTATCATAAAGCCAAAGACAACGTACCACGTTCTCCTGTTTCTGATTCCAGCAATGAGTGCTGAAAGTTTACAGGGGCATAGCATACCAGAATACCTAGCAGTATAAATAACAAGGTAATAGTTAGGTGCACTCCACTTCTTACTGCATTTAATCCATGCACCCAGAGAACAAATCTGAAAGCATTTGAAAAGAGAACTGAATTCATTTTCAGAGAACAACAAAAAAAAGTCTTTTATTATAAATCATGAAATATCCTGAGCAAAACCAGTTATTGCAGGTTCTTTTAGTATGGAAAAGACAAAGGTCTATTCTAATCCAATGAAGACCTATTAGAGTTGAAATCATATCATAAGTTATTAAATCCTACTGCTCCTGCGAAGTTTAGGTGATCTAATTACATTATTCAACTGATGCTATTAACTTTTGTGAACCTAAGGCCAAGTTTGGCTTTCAGGTATATCTAAGTAACTCTAATGACATCTGTGAGAGCTATACAAATATAAGACAAGATTCTAGTCTGATCACTGATTTCTGACCATGCTGCCAAAGCTTTGCCTTGAAAACCCACCCACAGAGGTTAGGCAAGTCCATCCAGTGCAGGGAGAGAGAGAAAGACTTGTAGATAAATACATTTCTTAGAACTCCTAAGAAGAGGGCATCAAAGCTACACAAACAAGATGTTTTCAGCGCTGACACTGAAGAGGTCCAAACCCTGAAGATGCTGATGTTCTGCTCATCCACTGCAATGATGTCCCATCACTCTGGGAAGTGACTCAATCAGTCAGCAAGAACCGAGCACATCTCTGACAACCAAAGCAGATGTGAGATAGTGATCCTCAGATAATTATGAAAACTGAAAACCAGACACACCCTTTTCGGTCATTTGTTACATCCCAAGAGCACTACAGGAGCTTAAATGCCAGAGGAAGCATCTGCCATAATACATTTAACCTATAAGAGTGGAATAAACTCAGTAATATCTTTTAAATTCCTAAGAATCACAGTTACCTGCATAGGTATATAGGTGTTTTCTTCCAAGTCTTGATCCCCAAAGACTTGATCTGACTTATGTTGTCTTGACAGATATGTACTGACAAGGTTTTGTGTAGTGTCGACATCCTCGTATCTCCTCCATAAAGTGAAAAAGTAACTTGACTCTTGTCATATTAAGATAATTTTTATAGATTTACAGTGAAAATTTTGTTTAGGTATCATTATGTCCTACAATTTTTAAGGACAATGACACATAATCAACAAGATACAAATGCCACACACACTCAAGGAGGAAGATGTGCATGTATTTATATGTATGCATATGTTTGTATATCTACATATGTGTACATATGTATATAATGTAATCACAAGATCACAAAGATTTTAATAATAAAATGCAAAAGGTTTTAATAAAAGGTTTTTTCACTCTCCAGTCTCCCTTTATAGTTCCTCTCTATGTATTTGTGTGAATAGAAGAATAAAGCACAGCTACTGTATTTACTCTGGAGGTTTCATTATGCAAAGTAAAGATCTAAATTAATAAAAGTGCTTTGCAAAACATGCCTCCGGTCAAACTCAAGTAGACAGTGTTGAGACTACAATGCCAGATTAATACTCAGGCCAAATGGATCAATTCTTCAAGGCTGTCAGCGATTGCTGAGGTCACAGATGATGATTGATGCCAATCATTATACATTTCAGAGAGAAAATGAGCAGGGAAAAGGGTTCTCTCAGAAATATTGCATATGGGAAATCCCATAGGAAGTTATATGGCAAGTCAACAAGATCA
The DNA here is from genome assembly GCA_013396935.1 of Baryphthengus martii. NCBI lineage: Eukaryota > Metazoa > Chordata > Aves > Coraciiformes > Momotidae > Baryphthengus > Baryphthengus martii. Next base: position 119,398 of record VWZK01013495.1, on the reverse strand, counting down.
TGAAGGCCTCATGAATCCCTAGGTACATTAACAAAATGTATTACCCTGCAAAATTTCAACTACCTAGCATCATAAGAGAGAACCAGTTTGAGGAAGGTAATTGCCCACTGATCACTGCAATTCTCTCAGTTACGACTTTGATATTGCCTGGTTTCTACACTCTTTTAAGCCCATAGCGCTTACACTTTTTCCGATTTTAAAAATCCAAAACGCAATTTGCCATAGAAGAGACAGCAGAGCCTGAAAGCTGAACTGACCGTTTCTGTTTTCATCACAACACAGAGTGTGTCAAACGAGAAATGCAGAGCATGCTGGTAGAAGGCAAGATGTTAGTAATGAGCCAAATAAATCCCTGGTGTGACTTCACTCACTTCATTAGAGTTATCCCCAGGATAAATTTGTCCCAGCATACTGAAGACTCTAAAAGTTTTGAGCTGAAAAGAATAGCAGTGCATGGGAAAATGACAGTCCCTCCCTGAATATTTAAACTGGATCATGAATCCAGTGAATCTGAGCCCAAATTGCTTGCAGTTTGGTTTTGATACAGTCTCTGGAATCACTTTCACAGTTCCAGAAAGTGTTGCATGATCCAGCCAGCAACACGGTGCATTAATAAGCAATGAGCTATGCAGTCCTGTCAAAACAGGCTAATTAGTAAGTTAGCTGCTGGGTTTTTGCAACCACTAGCTAAACTTTGGCAATATAAATAGGGGAACCTACAGGGAGGTCCCACAAGTTCTCTCTGTACTTTAAAAGATTTAAGGATTTATTTTTAAACGTATTAACAGGACCCAGCATCAATTTTCAGCAGTGCAAGTACAAAATAATTTTCCTGAAGTCTCACAAAAGCTTTATTGCAATGATTAGGTAGAAAGTTTCTTCTCATGTGACAAAAATAAATCCCATAATATAAACCAAAAATGATGCTTCCTGATATATTGTTAGGTTCATAAAACCTGACTCTAGTTTTTCAGGACTGTAAACAAAATAATGCACTTTGATGCTCTGATCATTGGATGATAATTAGAGGGCTACACAAGTCCATAATGTATATGAAGAACATAATACATTAAAAGTCCCTTTATAAATAGCTCACTGACCACTTCTCCAGTGACTCAATCAAAGCTGTCCATGAAAATTAAAGGGTACTGTACCTAGATTTTCTTTGCAAGACTATAAGGACACAATCCAGACTACCCTGGGCAAACCTCAGGAAGTGCTGTCAGACACTTCAGGTAACAAAGAGAACTGCTAGGAACAACTGAAACATTCGAGTACAGAGAAATACTTTCCATGGCAGAAGTTCTGAATGTATTTATTTGTGTTTGTAAATATATATATATACACACACACGCATATTTTAAAACCCCTTTATACTTGATGAAAGTTGATACACTTCATTTATCACCAGCCTTGGAATTCCAGAGGCTGTAGTTATCCTACTCGCGGTCAGTGTCCACCCAGTGACATCACCTTCACACCGTTTGCATCTAAGGGTACAGTTCCAACTGTTTCTACGTCAGTGAACAGCAGCAGTAACCTGAGTGGCTTTTGAAACTGCCTGCTTGGCGAGGAGGCAAGTGAGCATTTTTCTTGCCTGCAGTTTCTGCTTCACAGCTGAAGCCTTTGCCACCTGAAAGCCGCAGTGCTAGTGCTCCATCTATAACCCATTTCAAAGAGAGAGCTCTTTCACAACCTCACCTCCAGCGGTAAGTGCTGTGCCACGAGGATGCTGTGCCACCCGTGCTCTGTGAGCGGACATGGCTTTTCTGAATGCACTCACTTTGACCTGTGAAGCTCTAATCAGTTTGTTGTCTGTCTGCTGTGGAAATCACATCTCTCCATGAAAGGAACCCTGCTTCAGCCTCATTATTTCATTACAGATGTTAGAATGAAATGGTTTTCATATATGGACACCAGACATATCTGTCTGCAATAAGAAAACATTGGTGACTGTAACTAATAGATTCCGATTCATGACCTTTTCTCTGGGCCCTTTTCCACACTATGTTTCTGCAGAAGCAGGTACATGTGAGGACCACCGAGATGAGAAAAACCGGTGAAAATCAGCATCAGCAGAGGTCATACTCTGGCCTTGTATCTAAACGCATACTATAGATTAGCATCTGCTTCCTAGGACAGTTAGCTGTAGAAAAAGGAACGGGGCCCTTTCGTTTGCTCTGAAGAACTCAAATTCCGAAGCAGCAATGTTCACTTTCAAACCAGAAGTTAAAAGCACCCGTTTGAGAAAGACAGCAACTATTAATACCACTTTCTAACTGCAGTCCTGGCTGTATTACTGCGATACTAGAAGGTTTTATCCAACATCCAAACTGTGTAAATGTATATATATTTTTTCAATGGCTAGTAGTATAAAACCTTGTATTTTGTTCTATTATGTAAACTTTCCCATTCAGGTGACAGGCAATTTATTGCAGCACTTCGATGGATTGTAATGGCTGTAGTAACTGTGCAGTTAAGTGCTGTTTCTAAAAAGTAGAACTGGCAAAACATTTAATGAAGCATTTGGCTTTCTGTGTGACGAGATGAGAGCACCCTCTTGTATGCCAAATCAATCTGATTTTGCACAATATATCCATTCAAGCAGCAATTCTGGAGGCTGGAGAGCCAGAGGAGCTGAGAGACTAGATTTTCTAGGCTGTAAAGAAAATACTACTACCAGATGTAATTTCCAAGTACCAAGAAGTGCTATTTACTCTGGGAGACAGAGATTTGCAGCATCATTTGGACAAATTCTGTGGAAGCTCTTCAGCCTTTGCTGAAAGTCGGCAAGAATTTTCTTCAACGTTACTGCTGCTACTATGAGTTTAACACTGTATTACCAATCTTTAACACTGTTAATCCCCTAGAAAATATATATACTTCAGTTGTACTCTACAAGGTGAGACACACAGATTGGGTAACTGCTGAGAACGAGCAGCTAGTTCAACATTATTTGTGCAAGAGTCATGTAAAGACTTTTTTTTTCCTCCACATCTATCTCCCCTCCCTGCCTTTTGTTTTTTTTGAGGTGGGAGTGTTTTTGTTGTTGTTTAATGCTTCTTTTCTGTCCAACTTCCACTGCACATTCAATTTCAAGGCAACTCATTTCCACGCATTTCCAGAGCACAGAACTCGACAGGGGCAATCTTTCATCTAGTGTCATTAAGGAAAATATTACAATTATCACTTCATCCAGACACCAAAAATCCTCCATAAATGTCTTCCATAAATAGCTGTAAGAAAGAGTAGAGCATCATTAAACTCTTAGCACATACCTTTCTACTGAAGTAAGAGCTGATCCCAGTGGGTCCTGGATCCCACAATTGTCTCAGATTTCTGGCCCTGAATAATGATCTCAGGGCAGCATTTCTCCAAGTTCCTTCATACCAAACTTCACTGCACATTGTAGATGTGCCTGAAAAACACTTGCAGAATGCTCCAAATCTGCCTTGCTAGGTGGGAAAGAAAAGCAGTGAGAATGCAGCTGAGCTCTCACAGTGCCATGTTCTCATTCTGAGAAAAGAATAATAAACTATTCGTTTTAGAGACACCACTGTTCTGTTGTCACCTACAATGTTACCAGTACTTTTATCATCCTCAGAAGTCTCTCTGGCTGAACAATTATTAAATGATGTCATGGAACTGATATTTTTAGAAGATGTCTCAGTCTCTTCTGTGATGTTGGAAAATCTGTGCAGATACTAACACACAAACTGGAAACATTCAGAGACTGGAAGCCAAGGAGAACAAATCTCCAAAGCTTGAAATGAAAAGTTAGCCTCTGCTGCCAATGGAGCAAGCAGAGCCATGTCCCCTGGCAGGCAAGCACTGAGCAGCATAGGCAGAGGAAAACACGGCAACCTAGAATTAACATGGAAAGAATTAATAAATATGGAAGAATTAATATGGAATCCTTTCTAGATCATGTCTGTGGAACACAGTACTGTGGAAAGGACCAATATGTCATAACAGTAGCCACCAAGGCCACATTGAGGGGAGTGGGCAACTTAAGATCTTCATGTGCTACAGGAACAAATGCCGGAGGAAACAGAGCAATTGGCATGGGAGAAAGTCCAGCCAGTCACCTCCCCACAAGTGGAAATGACTCGTAGGTATGTTCCCAGTAGCAGGCCATACTCAATGCATTTATTTTTTTACCTTAGGAGTATCAGGAAGATTATAAATAGTGGCAGAAACTGTTTGAGGCCATACAGAAATGAAGCTACATGGCCTATCTCCAAAGAATTTTCAAGCCAGATAATTGCTGCAATGAGTATTAATAAGTTACTTTTCATCTTCAGAGCATCACAGGAACGTTAACTGGGACAAGAAGACTGCCTAGAGGTTACAAACTCACTCTGCAGTAGCAGCAGTGCCACAAGTGAAAGGGACCCTGGATTTTGGCTGGAGTGTGACTGAGGTCGTGGTAAAGCTGGGCCAACTCCCAGGCCCCTTTAAGGAAACAAATAGAGCAAAACAAGATCTGCCTAGTGTTGCTGCCTCTTGCTCTTTCACAGCTCCTAAGATCCTTTTTGTTGTTGGTGGTTTTATTTTAATAGGAAAAGAGCTGGTATTTTTCATAGTCTCATAAATTTTTAAATAACCCTCGAGCTTAATAAAGTCTTTTCTTCTGCTCCATGTTTTTAACACCTGCATTTAATCAAGCCAAATACTTCTTTTTTCTGTCTTTTGCATGACTCTCCTGCATGTGTTCAAGAAGACTTGTGGCCTCCTTCCTTTGACTCAATCCTTTATAACTGCTCTTTGCAGATACCACTAGTTCTGTGGTTGTCACCCAAGATAAGAACATTTCTGGATTTGAATTCTCAAAAAATAAGCCATTGAAGATATACCCCTTCCAAGAAGACATCTGGAAAAAGAAGATAAAATACAAAATGCCCTGCAATAATTAAACTTTACTTTATTACAGAAGAAAACCCATGGAGTCAAAAAGAACTCAAATATGGCTTGTTTTTGAATTCTACTACCTAACTATATTTTTGAAGATGTTTAAGGTTCTGCTATATTCCAAAGAGCGATTCCTTTTAGTTCGTATAAACATTCCTTACTGGACTACAAGGATAAGTCAAACTGCATGATCACTTCTGCAGGGTACATTATTTTGGACCATTATTGTGGAATGTCCAGAGGGGACACCTTGCACATGTAAAAGTAACACCATTGCAAGAAAAATCACAGGGGAGTGTGCAAAGAAAGCTCTCGGGGAAAAAATGGAGTTTAATCTTCTCATCAATTATATTACAAATTTTTTTACTTAATTATTTTGCACATTGAAGCAGATACCAAAAGTAAAGAAGCATGAGATTCAGGGTATAATTGCCCAGGGAATTATCTCGTTCTCTTTTTCTGGTACAATTTTAGCGGTCAGGTTAGACACAGCACAATAAATCTACAAGTAGGTATCAATAAAGTATGTTGCTGTAAATGAGGCAAAAGATGACTCCTTAGAGAGAAAAGATCAAAAAGAAGCACGTGGCAATAATTTAAAGCACTGGAGGAATGAAAATGTTGACTACTCTTTAAAACATGAATAGAACTGAAAAAGACTGAATCCAATCTTTTGAATCCAACGAAATAGTGGCTACCTGTTCTCTGCTAGAGCCACTGTATTGAATGACTTAAGTATTACTGGAGTAAATGTCCCAATCCAGAGTGAGGAATTAGATCACCTGAAGAGCACAGAAGCATTTAGGAAAATTAAGTTGGAAGCACTAGTGTATCTGTAGGCGATCTGAATTGGTCTCTGTTCTCTAAAAATGATGTTCCTCAAGCTACTGCAATCTGTGGGCAAGCAGCACTATTTTCTTCTGCAAGATACAAACCATTCTCCACGTATGTCCAGACAAGTTACCAAGTTGCCATCAAAACTGCAAACATTTCAGGGAAGGACAAAATGAATAAAAACCTAAGGACAAAAATTAAGAGACGCACTATGGAAAAATAGCCTACGGTGTTTCCTCAGTCCTGCTTTGCACAGTCCAGGTCTGACAATGGAGCAAAATTCAGATTTGCCTTACTTGAAAACAATGGGTTACATAAGGGAATAAAGCGCTCCTCATCATGACTGAATGTCTCTGAATTTGACTTCTGTGCTTTGTTTCTGGCACCTTACAACCTCTGTCTGCAGTTACAAAAGATTTCTCACAAATACAACTGAAGTTCTTTAAGAATTTGTTTGCTAACTGAATGAATTATTATAGCACAAGACAAATGGTGCATTTCAATGCACTCTCACATTTTTCTCAATCACCTGTTTCAGCACTGGCATCTCAGTTTAAGACAAGCAATGTCATAAGTCATCACAAGAAAGGTCTGGAAGTGATTTAATTTGTAAGATATTTTTCCTGGATTGCCTAGTCTTTTTTTTATATACAAATATTCAAAATACAAACTCTCAAACCTTGATTATAAGGAAAACTATAACACATGAAAAAAAATTAAATCCTCTCCCATTTGTTCCCACAAACACACATGGTCTGATTTGAAGGGCATATTGGTTCAACTTGTACAGTTCCCACTGAATCGTGATATAATCTGGTGAGAAACCAAAGCAGACCTGTAACAGGTAGCATAGCCAGAGGGGACTAGTGAAACTTAAAAACCTTGATATCCATTGTTCATTTCAGTTCATCACTTGCATTATTAGGAGCAGCTGTTCTACTGCAAACCACATTTTCTTACCCTTTGGGTATGCAGTACCGCATTTCTAAGTAGCTACAAAACATGGATGTAGCCTGTTGAGAACCACTGACTGCCATGTAAAGTTGCTGGGGAATCTTAGCAAGATCCCTTTCACCCTCTTTCTTGCAGAGGATGCTTTGTTTGAAGTTTATCCACCTGTTTATTCACAAGTGACTTTAAAAATATTCTTGTCAAACAAATAGAGCTGCTGCTTCACACCATAGCTCCAGTTAAAATCCTGTTCATCCATATTCCATATAGCTTTGTGGCTCTAATGATATGTTTTCAATATATATGTCTATTCTATGTTACAGTCATTAGTAAGAAACCTTTACAGATCTAACCTATAGCTGAAACATGGGCATTCCTGAAGCTGTTTTCAGACAGAGAAGGCCTTTCTCCCAATGATTGTACTATTTTCCCTAGAAAAGGTGACATGCAGAAGGAAAAAGAGAAACAAGTAAGAGAACTGCAGCTCAATGGATGCTCTTCTAAAAGACTGGTGAAAAGCTTTCACCCAAGGGAAAAGAGCAAGGGAATTGAATTTAATTCATTTTAGGGGTGAAGATTTGGTAGGCTATTAGAAGAGATTATATTTGAATCATTCTGCTTTGTTCATCTTTAAGTATTTTCACCTCATGAAGGAAAAATATTCATTGTTTTATTGAGACATTTCTATTTTCACTTCTAGCCAAAGAAATATTATGCCAGGAACTACAGAGGAATTGTAACTGAATACGGGAGTTTTAAAACTACATAGACCCCACAAATCTTGGCTAATAATAAGCCAGAGATAATAATTATACACCCAGAGCATCAAAAACACTGTTATACTTCCCATCTATGTCATTATGCAAAATAACATTTTCTTTCAACCTTTTTCCTTGCGATTGTCTTCCCCTTCCTTGGCAGAAAGATTTGTTTTGCTAGCCCTCAAATCAGAAGTCATGTTGCAGTGGAAGGAAACTCCCAGATCATCAAGTGAAAATTCCTGCCGTCATAGATAAATGTCTGATAAGATTATCCATAAACTGTGCCAGCTCCACCTTGTTCCCACTGAAAGGCCTTTCCAGAACCTCACAGCACTCAGACAGAAATTTTCTCCAGTTTCCAGACTGAAATTTTATTCCTCTGTGGTGCCTTCCCACTCAGATGTATTTGCAGACAGCATTCGTGTATCTCTTCTCAGCTTTCATTCTGTCAGGTTAAATAATTCTAGCTCAGCCTGTGCAAAATATATCTATTTTTTGATCACACTAAGAGGACCAATTTTAGACAAAAGTTCCTTAAGTTTCCTTTAACGAAGCAAGCCTTTTTTCTCCATTAATTTTAACATTCTTTCCCAGTTCTAACATAGCTGGACATTCAACGCTTTTTTACACCAGTAGTGCCCGCTTTGCAAAAAAACAGCTTTATTTGCTCATTAAGTTTTTCTGCCCAATATAGGTTCTCCATTTATTAATAATATCCTCCTGATTTGAAAGGACTGACTCTAGCTTGGAAAAGAGATTTCTGATAACTTGCATAATTCTTACAGAAAGAAATTCCCACAGTCCTTCGTAGTTATTTCCCAAACTCCTCAGTCTGGGCTGATTGCATTCACTTTCTCCTTTAGTATGTTAGGTTCCTTCTTGAAAATGTGAATCTTGGCCACAAAGCTACCTAGTTCTCCGTTCATTTCTAAATGATTTTGATCAAAACTGGTTCTGAGACTTTGCAGTCTACCACAGACAGCAGGAGCTAATATGGTTAGGTTCCTTTCTGAACAATGACGTACACCAGTACTGGTTCTCCAGTCATGGCTGCAATCCCAGAAGGTTTTTGTAGCCTCTGAACTGTCAGTATCCCGTACAGCACAGCAGCACAAGTCCCTCCACATTATTTTCCAGACTGCATTATTTAATTGTGCCTTGAGATATAGCTGGGACTCACCATTCTCACCCATAATGGACTACCAAGTAACATTTCTGTCTACTCTCTCCTAAGCTATGATATGCCCTTACTGCTGCCATCACCCTTTCCACATGTAGAAACATCAAGAGGCTTGTCTATGAACCTCTTCCAGCTTTCTTTTCTTTCACTTCCTAGTTATCTACGTTTTTATTTTCAGCTGTAGGAGTCTTGATACCAGAGTATAATTTAATCAGATTTTAAAGAACGAAGAACCTATTTTCTGTGATTCCACAGAGACTACAAAATGCAGTTCTAAACAGTAGCAGGGGCTGGATTCATTGAGCCAAAGGTCTGCTCCAATCTAATACTGCAGTGGTCAGATAACCCAAGATCTTACAACACCCACCTTGGGCTATCTCTTGAACTGCATTATCCTCTCACAACTTCACTCTCTTCTCAGGGTTAAAAAAAAATCACCTGAGCCATCACTTCCTTGGTCCCAAGGTCACCTGCTATTGTCTTTTGTCCTGATGTGAAGGTGAGCCACAAATTCTTCCCCACTACCTTGCACATGCCTTCTGTGCTGTAGTCTATAGCTCTGGTCCTCAGATGGCAGTTCATGCCATCCTCAAAAACACCATGTGCTTCATTCCGCTGAACATTGAGTGACTGTCTCATCACTTACCTTCCCTCGCATTGATGCACTGCGTTCTCTTCACTCACTTCTCTCTGCTTTTTATTCACAGCCTGTTATTCTCTCCTGGAGTCTTTATCCTCATCTATTTCCATTTTCATTTCCTCCCTTCTTGTGAAACTTCCCTCTTGTATCTTCTTTCTTGCCATATTGTCCTCTCTTTCTGCTTACTTACCCTCCCCTTCTTCAGTGTAGAAAATATTTTTTCTGTTCCTCAAACAAAAATCTTCTCTGTTGTCCAAACTCTACTTCTGCCTTGGCCTTAAGATGATGTAACTTCATGAAGCACCTCTTTCAATAGACATTTAGCTGGCTAATACGCTGTGTATCCAAAAATTTTGACCTTCCCTTGTGTTTTCCTCTCCCTTTTTCTCCTTGCTCTTTTCAAACTCTTTGGAATTCCATTGTTATCCATTGCCTTGAATAACCTTACCCAAGAACTCTGACAGATGTCATTTCATTTAAAAAGTTCTTTCCTCAGGTATCCTCTCAAGGACAGTATTAGCCCACTGCTTATTCACACAATCAATATATAAAACACCAAGCATATGAATCCCCAAGTAAGTTCTGCAGTTCACTGTTCTTTGGGCTCTCTCAGTCACTAGTCACTTGGATTTTTAATACTTTCCTGTCCCTTTCAACAGCTGAATATTCATTACCAGCAATTAAAGGCAGGAAACCTAATCCCTGAGCTACAAGGCCTTTGACCTCTCACCACACACACAAATACAAAACTACCTTTAAACAACAAATGACAACTAGACCTTCTCATTAAGAACTGCAACCAAACCAGTGAACCTACAAATGATGAAGTGCAACCTAATAAACCACTAAGCAACAAAAAATGCCAGTTAACTTACCCCCAAAATACAAGAACTTCTTTATTCTCCACCAAAGCCAACTCCCATCCAAACACCCCTGATTACTGTGCTCCCATCAGTGTGTTATTTTACGACATGGAAAGCCCAAAGTGCAATACAGAACGTCCAAAATTGTTGGTGTTTTTTGATACATTGCTTCATTCGATGGGTGAATTAAGTGTTCTGTCGAGGTTCTCAACAACTTCTCAACAGCAAGCAGAACAGATACTGTGGACTTGGGAATGTAACCACGATAATAAAGAATATTGGAAAGATAACCGATTTTTAATAACAACTATAGGTTTAAGTATGTGTTATGGAGGGAAAACAAACAACTTTGGTAACATATTTGCACATACAAATGAGAAAAAAACTAAGCTCTCTATATAGAGAGTAGTATATGCTCTAATTAGTTTTATTTATTATTGCTGTCTAAGTCATTATGAGATGCTGAAACTTTCCATAGCAAAGCAACATGGTGAAAATATCATTAATTCCTTTTCCTTCCTAATCCAAAATTAAGAACATTAAAATGCATTAAATTCAAGACATTATAATTTAAAGGGAGATTTTATAAAGGCTCTTTGGTAGTCAAGACTATGCTGGTATTTCCGTTCTATTTTTTAAGTGCTTATAAATCTGCCATAATTCTGCTCATTTTGGAACCTGCTATCCAAGTTTTCAAGCCACAACCAATCACTCACTATATATTTTCCTGAAAATGTGATTCAGATCAATCTTTCAGCTGGGTGAGGTGAGTTTTTGGATGCCAGTGATTTGAAGCAGTGTGCCAGGAGGATAGGAAAAATGCATTATAATGAAGTTTTAATGTAAAACAGAACCCTTGCTGATTTAAAATAATGCTTTTTGTAGTCTGCAAGAAAACAAAACCAGAATCCAAATAAATTGCTATATAGTTTCTCAAGCTATAATGTACATTTGTAGGTTTTGAAAACAAATGAAGAGCCAAGCCAGTAAAACAGTGAGGACATCTTTAGCTTGCATAACTACTTCTCGAGTTCCTCACTCCTACAGATATATGGGGAGCTCGGTGATCCATCAAAACTGGAAGAAGGCAGGCTATGTATCCTCAGAGTACCTTTGCTTTGTGTTTTGTTCCCCTGAATTTAACACCACAATCACCAGTTTTCAACAGCTGGTCACATCCTAACCAGGCCTCTCTACATTTTGAATCACCTTACAGGGTGAAGGGAAAGAAGGGCATGAAAATTTGTCTTTTCAAGCTCCAAACAGTCTGCCACAGCAGATCCTGGAGAGGATGTGTTGGATAGACTCAAAACCATCTAGCAGCAGTCAGGAGAGGAGGAGGAGGAGGAGAGAGATTAAGGCCAGCTGCACCATCTTCATTTCTGTCTCCTTTTTTTGTGGTGCTCACAGACATGCTTGGTCACTTGGAAAAACCATGTTACTGGTACTTTAAAAACAAAAGCCACCGCACTCACAGGTATATCTGCAGCTGAGAAAAGGACATTGGTATCACCCAACTCAGCTTAGAGACACATTTTGCAGTCTGACTAATTGTTAGGGAATTCTGTTCAGTTCTTACAGTGGACTTCAGGTCAAAAATCACAAGGCAAGAAAAGGACTGAAATCAAACAAATATTCTGTCTCAGTAAAACTTTTGTGCTTATTAATATTCTTTTCATAATTGCTATGTATTAATGTTGGTATCAAGAGGCCTCCAAATGAATTTGGTCTCCACTGTACTCAACGCTGCCTGAACATAATGAAAATATGGGCCATGGCCAAAGAGCTAACATTTCAAACCCACTGATCAAAGTACATACCAGCAACAACACTCAAACTTTCAAGGCTTATTAACATCAGAAACAAAAAAATTAAAAAACCTCCAAAACTAAGCAAGATGATCTTTTGACTCTGAATTTGGATTAGTGTTCAGTTTGGAAGGAGAAATGTGTTTTAACAAAGTCAAGAGCACTTTCAGCTCTCTATGGAGGCATGCATTGAAGTGATTAAAGAATGGCTCTGTGGGACAGCTAGCTTTCAGCTGAATAGGTGAGGAATTTTATTCTGAGATCTTTTGAAATGGAACAGCAGCTTGGATAAATTGATTATATTTTTCACAAAAATATAACACCACAGTTAACAGATTCTGACAAAAAAATAACATGCATGAAAAACAAAAGACTTTCAGGACAGCCTTCAGAGATTTTTTTTATAATCTCAATTTGTACATATGATGTTTATTTTATAAATATGTCAATATAGCCCTAAGAAATTTTGAACCATAGAGCTAGTCGAATTATTATTGAGTATATACTCTTGTTTATAGCCCTTTTCTCTCTGTTTGCAGTTTACTCTTGATAGTAGTTTTAGCAGATAGTAGTTTATCTATGTACATTTCATAATCTATTTACTTTGTCTTTAGATCACTCCAGGTATTCAGTTGTTTACAATTATTGTTTCTATTTCTTTCCTGGATGACTGTTGGTTTGTTTGTTTTAAACTGAGTGCTGAGTAGTTTTACTATTGCCTTGCAGCTATGAAGTGAGTTTTCAAGGTCGGAGAAGTGGTTATACTGAGAAAGATAAATCCACCTTCAGTAGATCTTTTTTTTTTTTTCCAGAATTAAAAACCCACTAAACTCAGGTGTCCCAGAAAGCTGCAAGAGCTGTTCAAAACACAAAATCCTCTTCCCAGAGGGAAATTCCTTCAAATCCCTTCAGGTCACAAGGATTTCTGTATGACCAGTCCAAGTATTCTTTACTCGACCCCTCCTCCTACAAGGATAAGGCTTCCTTATTTCGAACTTTCCTTTTGGTCCCTGAGACATGGAAATCCTGAAAGCCAGTTTTACCAGTAAAGGCCACAGTGAAGAAGACATCAAGTACCTTGGCCTTTTCCATGCCCTCTGTCATCAGATCAGCACCAGGTTCACATTTGCCTTAGTCTTCCTTTTCCTGCTAATAGACCTGTAGAAGCTCTTCACATAGGCCTTCATGGCCATCACCAAATTCAATTTCAGATGGCCTTGACTTTCCTAGCCTCATCCCTGCCTTTAAACACTGTAGCTATACTCACCTCGGGCAATTTAAAATCCTGCTTTAATATATGTATTTTTTTTCTATCTGGGTTTATTCAGATCAATCATGTTCACCCACCCATGTTCCTGCCACTTTTGCTTGCTTTCCTCCTTCTCAGGATGGACTACTGAGTTTGGAGGAGGTGACCTTGAAAAAAATCAAACAGGTCATCAGGATCTCTCTTCTCTTCACAGCCATGTCCTATGTCTTTTTCCAAGCAGGTCTTTGAACAAGACAAAGTCTGTTCTGAAGTTTAGAATTGTGATCCTGGTTTTTGCACTACTCCCACCTCTCAGGAACCTGACACGGTCCCTGCAGCCAAGGCTGCCCCCGACCTTCATAGCCCTGACCAGTTCCTACTTGTTTCTAAGTATTGGATCTGTCAGAGCACCTCCCCTTATTGGTTCATCTGTCTATCTCCTGTGTCAGGAATTTATCATCAATGCACTTCAGAAACCTCTTGGATTGCTTGTGTTCTGCTGCATTGCCCTTCCAGCAGATATCAAAAGGGTTAAAGTATCCCATAAGGGTACAAAATAAGGCTTCTTCCAGTTGTCCCCAGCAGGGTTCATCTACTTCTTCCTGAGCAGGCTGTCAGTAGCAAGCACCCACCAGTCATCCGCATTGTTATACCCACTGATCCTCACCTGAAATCTTTGAGCTGGCTCATCATTCACCCCAGGGCAGAGCTCCCTGCAACTCTGCTGCTCTCTCATAGCAAGGGCAACTCCCTGTCATACCTCTGGATGGTCCTTCCTGAAAAGCCCCTACACATCCATGGCAGTACTCCAGCCTGTCACTCTGGTTCAGTCCAGATCTACATTTGTGTGAACACAAACACGCTGTTAAACCACCAAGCCATTCCCAGCTTAAGGCACCATAAATTTCTGTCTAAGCTTTATGTTCCTTCATGAATTAAGGCAATTCAGACAGCAAGCAGCATTCTTGTTAACAGTTCATTTTCTCTCCTCTCTCCATCTCCTGTCAGGAAATAGCTTACAGGTCTTCCTGACAGTCTTCTAGAGGAAATCATAGTTACACTGAGAATTTCACAAACAATAAATTCTAAGGGGGAAAAAAAATAGACTTTGAAACCTCATTGCAGAACCTGAAGTCAACAAATAGGAAATTTTACTGCTGTGCAAACGCCCTCACTCATTGTCTTTCCTGGTCCTGGGCTAACAGTGGTGGAGTGAAATAAGTGCTGTTGATACACATTTTCCATCATGGTCTGGGTCACTTCTCCATTTCTGGAGTGTGAGTGCTCTTTGGAAGGTGCGTAATTCACTGCTAGCTAAGTCATGACCATTTGCCTGTGTGAACTGTACCTGAGGATGGAACACTCGGGAAACGCATGCTGGCTACTTCCTACATCCATATGTGGAACGTGGACTCTATTGACTTCATATTTCAAACTCTCAGAAATCTAGAAATATTTATGACTTGACAGTCTTTATAGGTGGCTTAAAAACACATTGTAGCACAGTTAAGCTGTTAAGTACTGACTGTCCCAAGAAAGCATGGGAGCAAATACTCAGCCTATACCATCTCCCTCATCATGCATCAAGATAAGCCACAAAAAAATTGGCCTGAAAAACATCTATGAGTTAGTTAGAAAAGGCTGGCTAACTGCAAATAGCCAGCTAACAGAAAAGCACTTGTCCATGAGCATATCTAAGTCTTATTCTCCAGCACAAGCCATAAGTGAAGCTCTCTACATATGGATGAGAGTAACCGCTTGACTCATGAAGTGATGGGCTACACAAGCCCCACTCACTCATATACAAAACCTCCAAGGAAATGTCTTCTCACTCATAAGAACAATGACAACCCCATCTAGCCCACTTCTAGCAAGTCATTGCACTTGTTTACTGTGTTAACAACCTTGCACACACATATTTCACCAAGGATTACCATTGTCTCCATACTGTACAGAAAATATACCTTCCTGGAACTTTTCCTATTCAAATATATGAAATTTATCCGTGATCATGGAACACAGCAAAGAGTGTGGCAATTACCACAATGAAAGAGAACATAATTTCACTGATCCCAGCATCCAGACATCTGCAGCTACCAGGATATGGCACTTCAGAGAGGAGGGAGACAATATTCTTCCTTAGCCCCACACCATCTATTAACTTACAACCTCAACCCCACCTTTGGCAATCTTTCTCATCACAACAAAGCTTGTTGCAAAAGTCTTGACCTCTCTAGTTTAGGGTAAGGGCTCTAGAAGTGATATCCATTCTAAAATCTTAGAAAACATGTACTCAGAGTTGCTCTGGACTCTTTCAAGCTGCGTTCCCATCCCTATGAGACTGGTTTGAAAAGTAAACAGAAAAGCAGGATTAGTAAGTGAGCAACAGGTAATTTATACACAGTGGTGGAAAGCAGCCTATCTAGTAACAAATTCCTTTCAGAACGATCCTGTGAAGACAAGTCAAAACATATAAAATAAATGTTTAATATTTCCTTATTAACATCTACAGCTTTTTCCCAACCGACTACAAAGAGATGCCATTTAAAGTGGATATATCCAACAAGCTCAACTCTGCTAGTTTCTTGTATAGTGTGTAGTAATCTTAAACTTCTTTTTTTTTTCTTGTTTGATCTTCGAGTTTTAAGCAAGAAAAGGGAACATTAAAGCATTTTCAAGCATTTTGGGGTCTTTTAATTCAGTCACACTTTCTGCAGTTTAAATTATTCAGAGCAAGTTGTGCCGATTCAGATGTCTGCAAGTCACCAGCTAAAGAACAAATTCAAAAAGGACTCTGTACCCATTCCCATAATGTATCAGAGACATCCTGCATCCAGGCAGGAGTAATCACTTTTTTTCAAGTAACATTTGCAGCTGAACCCATCTCATTCTTTAATGACTTGACTTTACTTGATGCCCTAAATGTACAGGTATTGGGTTTTTATGTTCTGTTTAAAAAACTCTGTAAATCTGATTAAATTATATTTCCAGTTGAATTAAACTGAAGAACACATGGATCTCTTCTCCAACAGCACACTCTGTCAATTAGAGCCTTTAGAAGGGGTGAGGAAGAGTCTTCATGTATTGTCTTGGTTTTGTTTGTTGGAACTCTTTAGTTTAGATTGTTTGATTGAAAAAAAAAAATGTTAGCCTGCAAATATCCTTGGAGTGGGTGTTCAGTTCACAAACAACATCCTCTTTTCTACATCTGATGTAACAGTGTCATGGTTTAACCTCTCCTGGCAGCTAAACACCACAGAACCACTCACCTGCTGCTTCCTCCTCCTCTACAACCTCTCCCATGGCATGGGAAGGAGAATCAGAAGGAAGAAAAGATGTGAGATCCAGAGGGTTGAGATAAGGACAGTTTAACAAAACAACACAAAGAGAGGAGAAAACACCAGTACTAATGAAATGAAAGGTAAAGTGAGTAATAGAATCCAAGAAGGATCTACCTGCGCCCAAGATGCCAACTTTGCCTGCTCCAGCCACATTGAAGCTGTACACTGAAAGAAGTTGAATACAGACAAACCCCCTGCAGGCCCCATCCTCCCCTTATATAGGGGCATGACTATGTGGTATGGACTATCCTATTGGTTGATTGGGTTGTTTATCTTGGCTGTGGCCCCTCCCAGCTGCAGCTCCTCCCAATTGCTTGGGCCAGCAGCTGTTTGTGATAATTAACCCTGATCTGAACCCCGGACAAACAGTCACCACCCAGTAACCCTCAATGTCTTCTCTCCATGACAAACAAAATGTAGCATAAACGAAGCAAAATTCTGGTCAGAAAATTGTAACTGATAAAACAGAGATTCTTCTCATCCCCCTTGAGGGCACTTTGGGCATGGTAACTGCATTGGTAGAGCAAGCTACCAGTGCTCTTGAGGCCAATCTGAAGATCAGTCATGTAGATGGATCAGACAGGGGACGTGGAAGCACAGACTCATCATGGGCAATCCCAATCTCTGCACAGCCTCTGAGGACCAAGCAATTTAGGACACCTCCAGGCACCAGCAGGTTGTCTGCAGGCTGACTGTTTGGCAGCTCTGGAGACAGGTGGTGGGGCCAGCATGTCAAGTTCATGGTCCCTGGACACTGGTCTTACTGAGAAGCACAGGCACGTGCACAAGCATTTCCCTCATGTCTGAGAGTACACGGGGCTTATAAGAGAAAATATGCAAAGCAAACCTCCTACCAGAGGAAATTATGATCTAAAAGACCAGATGGACAATTCAGAGAGTTTTAAGTCCCGGGACAGGTTGGAGAGTGAGGGAAGAATGTGAAACAAATAAAGAGTGAAAAAAATCTTTCCCATTAATCAGTTTAAGAGCATACAGTTACATCCACGTGTCACAGATGCCTAATACTTGTCTCTAAATAAGGTTTTTGTATGGGAATAGAGCCAGCTAGGCAGCTACCTGGTCACCCATGGATGAAAGCAACTAATTTATGTCAGCACACTGGGCATTTACACACATAAATCACACAGCTACTCACACAGTACATATCTGGGTTTGAAAGTCCATGTCTCAGTTTGCCAAGAAGTGGGGGAGGTCTATGGACAAATAATTGATAACCAGTAAAATCCTTTCCATGTTAGATCCCAAGGGACTGGGGATGTCCAGCATAGCTGTACAGGATAACTCACAAGCAGCTCAGTGAGGATCTGGTCCAGGATAAGCCTCCTGCTGTTTCCAGCAGTGGCTGCGTAAGGCACACAGAGCATTGGGCTTGCTCTGTTTATCAGCCTTTTCCTGTATCCCATTAAGTCCATGTTTTTTCACATCGTTGTCTAGTTTTGAATAAAACAGAAAATGATCTCCAAAATTAGACCAATCAATGCATGGAAAGTACTCTAAGCACTCTGTCTGTGCCTGACCTGTGACTGAATACTCACCATTATATTTAGCTCAACCATTTGCGAGCCTGTGATGTCAAACAAATGCTCTACTTTCCACTAGTTTTGCAAAGTGCTCCTAAATTTAACTCTGAGTCAACACTGTACGACTGCACATTTAAGTTAACCTGCATAGTCAGCTTATAAATTTTTAAGAAGCTTTTCCTCCTCTCACAGTGAATGTAAATGCAAGTTGTTTGAACAAAGACACTAATTTATCAGTTATAACAATGAATGCAGCTCTTCAGCTACTGCTTGAAACACGCATTTGCCATTAACATTAATGGAGACAAACGACAAAAATTATGTGTAAAATGCAGAATAAAAATCAGAAGGCCAGGACATAGTCTGGTATAAATTGCCATACTTCCAGCAACATCAGCAGTGTTATGCCTGGTTCTTTTTGTAGCTGAAGGTGTGGCTGTGAGTTTGTAGTTTCTCAAGGTATTTTTGTGGCATGTGATGCTTATAATCTTCCCATCTAGTGCTGACTTCCTTTTGATTTGAAACAATGATAACATATTGTTTATGCTTTTACTCTGTCCGCAAACCTCTCCTGTGCAGTCAAACAAGTTTTGAACAGTTCTTATTGCTATTAAAATTATTTATGAGTCTTCTTAAGCACAGGCTTAGAAAAAAAAAGCATTGTCATTGCTTCTAGTCATGACCTACGATTAAGACAGAAGAAAGAGTATTATTTCAGAAAAAATTTCAAAAAGAAAAGGTCAGAATTGAGTAAATTAAATTACAGCTATTCTATAAAAGAACTGTATGAAAGAAAAGTGCACAAATACATGGAGAAGAAAGAGATTAAGGAAGGGTTTAGGGTAGTGATGCCACATTTTCTTATCAACGCATTCCAATACTTAAAGGATGGCTACAAAGAAGATGGAGACTCCCTTTTTACAAGGAGTCACATGGAAAAGATGAGGAGTAATGGGTACAAGTTACTCCTGGGGAGAATTTGATTATACACAAGGCAAAATTGTTCACAACAAGGACAATCAGCCATTGGAATTATCTCCCCAGGTGGAGTCCCCAACATTGGACACTTTTAAGATTTGGCTGGACAGGGTGCTGGGCCATCTTATCTAGACCCAAGAAAGGTTGTATCCCTGAGTTCCCTTCCAACCTGGTAGACTATGATTCTATGTTTTGTTTTTTTAAATAACATTTTAGCCAAACCTTGTTTTGTGCAAGGTCACATTCAGAATCACAGAAAAATGACCAACTATTATATCTGTGGGAGCCTTCTTTCTTAAAGTAGTAGTAGTAGCACTGTGTACTGAGGAGATTTGTGGGATCTCTGTTATGGGTTAAGGTCTTTCTGAACCCAATGCTGTATAACAATGGCCCCACACCAGGGGTTTTGTAATGAAAGAGTCAGAATGGATACACCTCTACTCCCAAGGCACGAGCCCATGCCTGGTCCATGCAAAATCCACCACTACCAGTTTTCTGAACTCACACTTCTTGCTCTACTTCCACCATTTGGTGGTTGCAACAACTGCAAAGAGTAGTCTCTGACCTTGACTTGAATCCTAATTCAAATAGTTTTTCCTGTCAAAAATTTGAATCATTTCTTCAAACACAAAATTACTCATCTGCTGCCTCAGCCACACCTATTCTTATGCAACGTGTACGGTCTTTCAGTGAACTCGTATTCTATTTTAAATTTATACTCACTGAATTTATTTATATCCTTTTATTATTATTATTAATTATATGCACAGTCTGAGATGAGAAATGCATGACAGAAAATGAGCAAGGACTTCAACAATCCAGATCAAATTCTTTGGCTTATAGGAAGAGCCGAGGAAGACAAAGTGTAGGCGCATGCAATTACTTTTTTGTTCATGCTCAAATTTATGTCTAATGAACTAAAAAGATCCCCGGCCATCTTGAAGAAGCTGAAGGGACAAGAGAACTTGTTCTAGTTTTGAGGGGATCCACTGAGATCAACTGGATATTGCACTGAGATACTTACATGGGAATAAATGTATGATGGTACATACACTGAGAAAGAAGAGCCTTTGTTATCTGCTAAATGAGCACAGGAAGAAAAGATTTACCTGTAGAATAATCACACACACACAAGTTTAACCCACCTTTTAATCCAGGACCAGGGAAACCCTAGGGATCTTAGGTCTCACTTTAGACCAGCTGAGGCAGCACTACACTGGGTACCATCAGCAAGCAGCAAAGGCACCTTCATTGGCACTGATGATCAGTACTGCATTTTCAAACCTCCCAACCATCTCCCCCTTACCGTGCTTTGATTTGCACAACAGAGCTTTCTCAGAGCACACAAGGCAGATCTCTTTCAGCTGATGCTAAACCCAAAGATGTGCTGCAGCCACTGATGAGTGTTCAGGCTACAGGACCAGGATACAGTTAGCATGAAGTTCCCAAAACCACATGTAGTGCAGAGGTCAGTGTAGGTTGTTTAACTCAGCAGATCCGCTCCTAATGGAGCACACTACCTGCTAATGTAGAAAGAGTCATGTTCAACCACTGCACAAAGGGACAATGACAAGTGGGGACAAGGCTGATTATAGTCAGCCAAAATCAACTGTCAAGCCCTAACAGGCTTGTGATGGAGTACAGCTAATGTAATTATCACCTTAGGGTCCACAGAGAAGTGCACTGATATAGTAGAAGACAAATGGGCTAGTAAGCAAAAGTCAGACAGGTAAAAAGCAAGGATTTCCAAAATGAAGGCTGTGATCAAGTCAGCTGCTTGGTGGCAGGGAGAAAAAGTGCATTAAGTCAAAATGCAAGGTAATGCAGCCAACAGAGGAGTGTGAGAGAGCACTTACTTGACTAAGGAACCCAAAGCCCATAGTTTATGCTAAATAACATAAATAGACAATGGTAGTTCCTTAACTCCTTATGAGGACAACCATCTTTCTTTAACTTCTTCCCTTTTCTGTCTTTTCTCTGATATTGTATTACATTTTTGTCATAAAGGCCGAACGTTTTTTTTCTAAAATTCCCAAGCCAGGGATGACGAGTTGTGCTATTGACATTACTAGTGAACCACACATGAATTCATAAAGGCTCCCATGTCCAAAGGAGACCACATAAGAAGTTACCTTCACACAAACATCTGGTTTTTTTCCTTGATATCTGATACCATAAAACCGTTACTTCCCTCATGGATCAGAGGTCTCTGAGAAAAAACAAAGTGGACGAGAACTTCTACAGAAAGAGAAAAGGTACAGTTTCTATGGAAGAACCTTGTAGACTTTTTTCCTTATATTAGAAAGAGAAGAAAACAAACCCTAAAGCATCACATTCGCAGGTCACCTTTAAATGGTAAATTACAAATAATTATACATACTCCATCATACTAAGTCCTGCATATCACGTTGATTTTCCTCAGTTCATCTGTCTTTCATACTAAGCGTACTCATCCATCAGCTAGTCATCAACAAGCCTGTCATATGGGGATGATAGAAGTTATCTTCAAGGTAACTCATTGACACTACTTAATTAAATATCTTGAAATATTGCATATTATTTTCCTGTACCACCACTGATGACAATGGTAATTACATGGTGATTCCCACAAACACTTTATGAATCTTCAATTATTGTGCTACTAGCTAGATTTGACATTATTACTGCTAGACTGTAATGAATTATTTGCAGTTAAATGTTTGAAATATTCAGCTACCTTCTCTGTTTATAAGTTATCCAGGACGGTCCATTTTTAAAAGTTACTCAATGTTTTCGCAAAATATCCACTGACTAGGCGTTTGAAAAATTCCTGATGATTTTGACTAGGTAATTTCCAAGGCAACAGAAAGTTGCAACGCATACCTAAAACATGGCCATTCGAATAGCCCACAGATACATAGATATATACACATAACAGCTTATTTCCACTAATACATATTTGATCTTATAAACATTCATAAGACGTGTGGACTCAGGGACATGTATTCTTCACATTTCCATTATCTTCCTCCCCAGAGGGCATAAAGACGCAGCAAGTGTTGCTTTATTAGGCAAACATGGGGCCTGTTTCTCAGACTGTCAGTAGACAGGCTCCCCTTTGCAAGTCGTAGCTTTCGGAGCCCACTGGAGGATTCACAGATTTCTAGATTTCCAAGGATGACAGTGGTTCGTGTTTCTGCCTGACCAACTCCTTCATGAAGTTTCAGTGCAAACCAGAATCTTCTTCCAGGGAGCTGCCAGCCACAAAGCATTTTTGAAAAGATCACAAATACTTTTGTACCACTGCAAATCAGAGCATTTGCTGAGCATTGTTTAATATGCCCATTCCGGTTGCCACATCCTGTTTATATGGGGGTGCTATTTCTGACCATGCAATTTATCGATATTGTATTATGTTTGTTCCAAATGGATCGTGCAATATTTCTCCAAAGTTTTCTTCCTGTTGTGTCTTCCACTGATGAGTGCAGTTCATCCCACGATGTGTCACAGACAAAGAACTTTCTGAGGAGACTAGCAATGGTATGAGGGATTTCAGAGAGACATTAGCAGACATGGAAGAGATACAAGTTACTTAAAAACTTAGAAATAGTTCTGTGTTCCTAAAAATTAAAAAACTCATTTTATCCCCTCATTTTCACTAATTATAATTGCAGGACATAAATCCACACTAGCACGCCTCAGAGTCTCCTCCAGATATTTTCCTTCCATATGCTGTGAGGCTATTTTCTCCTTTTAATTTCCATCTCTCTTATTCTCTCTAACTCCCGCTATTTGCTCTATCGCATCTCTGCTAAGCTCCAGGTCCCAACAGACTCTCCCCCTCCAGTTCTTTATTTGCTTTAATACGCTCCTTGCCTGAAAAAATGGTATCTGGTTTTCATCTCTTCCACTAATTTTCTTCTCCTCTTCATTCTAAACATCACTACTTTCTGAAGCACATTGAGTCACCTGAATATTTAATTGCCACTGTAAAGCCTCACCTAAGCACTTAATTTTTTCACTCTCTTTTTCTAAGGGTCTGGTGGGTTTTTTACTCCATATTTGAATTGCCTGCTTAAATACATCTCAACTACTGTTGACCCTGCCCAATGAGGATATTCAGACACATCTACTTTGCTCATGGAGGCTACACCACAGAGTAATCAATATCAGTACCTGTTGCCCTGGTCCCTCAGGCAGCAGTTGTGAAGTCCAGCCATCGTACTCCACCAGAACCCTGAACACAGCTTAGGGGTTTCTCTCTGACTTTTATGAATATTGCTCATCCTGGGAAATCGTTAAGAGACAACAGACATTTTTCCAAAAGATATCTTCTAGATGTTTCCTGTGCTAAACCAGTCACACTCCATGTTCCTAATTCCAGTACCTTTGCCACGGCGTCTGCTTTTACTTCATAGTGCACCGTGTTGTACTTCATGGAGTACAGGCAGGGAATACTTATCACCCGCAGAAGTGTTATGATCATTTCCTCCTGACATTTTATGCTATCGAGTGGTATAAACTATGATGAAATGTCATCATTCAAATATAGCAGCAAAAAAAAGCCAACTCCAAACATGAGCTGACTACAGAGTACGTGGAAAACATCCCCACTTTATCAGCAAATAGTGAAAAAGTAGTTGATAATTTATGTCATAGCATACAAAGTCTCTGAAGTCATACATTATTCACGGAAAAAGTCGTCTACTTTGTGTCTTTAAAGAAGACACATTAAAAAGTACAATGTTAAAAATAGATGGCATTTTATTGGAGATCATAATTATTTTAAAAGTTGGCAACTGGGCTTTTTAGTTCCTAAAATGACCTTTCAAGATGAAACGAGGAAAAGAAAAGGTGCTCTGAGAAAGAAGCCATGAAAAACTCCAGTGCATAACGCAGGCATTCTTTTTTAATCTGAATTTTAGTATATTCTCCAATGAGAACAGAGGCCACTAAAATCACAGTCAGAAGTATTACTAAATAATAGCAGCATAGGTCCGTCAAAAGACACAGCACTTGAAACCTTGTTGTGACCAAAACTGTCATGATACATCTGCAATTTGAACACTCAAACTTCTCCTGGGCAGTAAATGAGAAACGCACAAATACATTCAAGATCATAAACATGACCAGAAAGCAACCCCTGAATACTATTTACATCTCTCAGTGTTTCTACATATATTATCAGTAAACAGATTTGCTTTCATTTCCCTTAATCAGTGTTCATTCTTCTGCTTACCTTCCCTCTAAGCAAAGACCGTGTAAAAATATTGATAGTGTTATACTTTAAATCAACTGTAACAGCGCAATCAGAGCTGGAAAAATAATTGGCCAGAATTATGCAGGAAAGCACTTAGCAATTCTGAACTACCTTTTGACTCTCCCCTCGCCACCCTTGCTTCATTTTTTTGGTGGTACATTATGTGTGATCAGCCTCTGGTGTGGGTGCTGGGGTCCCATGTGTGACCTTCTACAGCATTTACAAGGCAAGATCCAAGTGAGGATGAAAGAGAGATAACATTAGCTGTGGATGACCAGGATGATATGCAAAGATATGATGCCAACCAGTTACTTTATCCTTTACACTTACTGTTATTCGCCTACTGCACAGTCAGCTCCTCAGAAGTGTTGTAGAAGAGAGAGGACTCAGAGAGCGTTACCAAGAGAAATTATTGAGGTCCCCTCTTAAGGCCAACTCCAGAAAATTGTCTTTGTTCAGAAGGGACATTAAATGCCTTGTTAAATCCTGTTGAGGCCGGTGGGATTGAAAAAAGGTATAAATTGCTTAAAGTTAAGCATATTGTTAAATGTTTTGTAGACTTAAGCTGTTACTGCTTTTCTGACTGGTGCCTTGTTCTTGGAGGCCATTTCATTTCTCAGGGGCAGTGCAAAAAGTGGCACAAGTCTCGTCCAGTGAATGCCTAATATCCATATTAACTGCAATGATCAGGGTGGCAAACCTCACGCAGGCAGCAGAGACAATATGCAGGCAGTATGCACAGTATGTGTGGCTACAAACAGATATTACAGCATCAGAATAATAACTTTAACCTCTGCCTTCAAAAAATACCACAAATTCTATATTTCGTTATTCATAGGAAACATTCTGCATGAAAAAGTATAAACGTGTTTTTAATGCAACAATATTGCATTGTCAGCTCTTAGCAATAGGTTTAATTTTAACTCAGCCACAAAAACAAATCAAGCTTTTTGTATCCCTTTGCATTCTTATGGTTGCAAATGAGATTTCCAGCAGCTTAAATTCCAGTGTATGGTGGCTGCACATTGAATCATTAACTACCTAAGTAGGTAGTATAGTCTAGCTACCTTCTGGTAGAAAAAAAAAATAATAAAAAAAATCCGATTGAAACCCTAAGCTGTGGTTTGTATCTTTTTAAAGAAATCCCATCTGTTAGTTTCCACTCCAGAACATTCAGAAATGCTTGCCTGAAGGGAAAAAAAAACCCCTAAAACTAAAAATGTCATTGCAGTAGTAGGAGATGGGCTTACCTCCCACTATGTTTTAAATTCAGTACTGCAGTTCTGGCTCTCAAACCCATCTTATGCAGTGACAGCTGCAAGATTGAACTCACACAGGTTTGGGGATCCAAAACTTTACGTTCCTTAGCATAGGTCAGAGCACAGCTAAAAAAGATGCCTGTAGGGAGTGGTTAGGAAAAAAAGCACAGATGAAAGCAAAAGGGCACTTAAGCTCCATATGAGAACATGAGGCTTTGAAAGTAAAAGCAAAAAGTTATCATTTTAGAACTAAGAAGAAAGTTTCTCCCATTATTTATGTCGGTGTCTGTGCCAGGGAGAGCACCGAGCTCTTAAGGGTCTCCATGCTAAGCACTGTTTGAACACACAAGTCGTCCCATCCTTGGAAAGTTTTCAGTCTAGGGCCTTTCCTCCTCTGCTTTTTGCAAGTATTGTAAAGCTGTGCCTCCTCATTTAACGGCAAGGAAGCGCTGTCAAAATAGATAAAGCAAAATGCTTGCTGTGCTTACCATTCCTTTCAGAATGCATTTTATAATCCATAACAATAAAGTATAATTTATGCATTTTTATCAAACTCTGCATTATTTTAATAACATCTGCAAAGATCGGATTGCAATATGTTCTGGGAGATATTGTTTTGCCCTGAGTTCAGAAAATGTTATATTTTCCAGTTAAATCTCCTGCCACAGTTTCATCTGCAGTTACCCGTAATTTTTTATCTATTTTGCCAGATCTCATTTCAATTGCTAAGAGTTCTTAAAGCCAGATGACTCGCAAAACTTTCTTCAGTTGGCTGTGAATATAGATGAAAAGTAGGACAGAACCAATGACCATGGCTCATTTATTTGGCTTCTTTCTTAAAAGCACGTATGTAAAAGAGCCATCAAGAAAATAAGTCTTTTCATAAAAAGCTTTTCATAAGCTTTTCATTTATTTAAGTAAACCCTGCCCTGATGGAGGACTGTGTTCAAATATTAGCTTTTCCAACATTTCTAGAGCATTCTGAAAAGGATTTCCCACTGAAATATTGACTATCCACTGTTCTTGGGGGCACTCACTTCTCCCACAATGAAAAAGTAGGCGCCTGAAGTAACCACTGGAATCAGTTTAGTTCAACAGTGAATAGGCACATCCTTCATTCCTGTCCAAATTACTGCTGTATCTCAGCAGTTTCTCACACTTGCACGCACTGATAGGACTTCCCCAGTTTCTCTGTGCTGCTGCTCCAGGGCTCTTCCTCGATGCATTTGGGTAAAATCTTGCCTGTCCTTCTGAGCTCCTGAAGTGAACTGTGAGAAATGACTGAGGTCAACGATTGTTAGCAAAGTGGTCAGGTCATTTCCATGAAAGAAAGAGATGTTGGTAGTCTGTGGTTCCGCTTGGATGAAAGTGTCTGGGACTGGGGGCATGCTTGCTCTTGGATCGATACTTGGAGCAATGGGATTTTCAGCAAAACCGGCGTAGCAGCCAAAGTTATTTTTGCAATGAAAACCTGCCCAGGGCAAGGAGCCCATCTCTCAGTTTCTGACCAAAATTCATTGTCCTCAGTCTTCTTTTCTAGGGAAGGCTCAGAACCGAATGGACTCACCCTTTCTTTGGGGAAACTGAGCTGCATAGTGAACCTATCAGGATTTTCCTTCCAATAAGTCAATCAGGAGTTCGCCAGAACCCTTGCATAACAGGCCTGTGGCATGCTAGAATAACAAACGCTTCATGTATTAAATTTATCAGTTCTTGAGAAGTACAGAGGCCTCTTTTCCATGTCTAGAGCTGCTGTTTTCTGTTCCTCACTTACATTTTTAAGTAGCATCCATGTCTTGTATCACATTGAAAGGACTCACGCTTTTCATTTCTGTCTCACTTCTCCCACTCTCCATCACTAATCTGACACTGTGACAACCCAGAACCTTACTCAAGGGACTAGATGTTGTCTCTGCACTAGTGTGCATATATCGAATTTGAGGGAAGGATTAGCTGGTAGTTTGCACTAGCTACTGAGGCAACTTCAGAAAATAAGTTCTTTATTATAGAGGTACTTAAAACAGCTGCTTTGTTTTATGACTCATACACAAACAAGTATAGGAGTCTTTATCGTTGTAATAGAAACCGTAAGAATTTTTGAACCACTGGAAATATAAAAATGAAACATTTTCTTGCCCTTTAAGACATGTGCTCCACATTTCTTCCATTCTTCTGAATAGCAAAAATGCACACATAAATAGGTTTATAAAGAAGTAATTCCATCCCTGAGTTGAGACCTATAAACCGAGGTAACTTTGCTTTCCTTCTTACAAATATCTTATGATCAAGTTATACAACTAGACACAGTTAAGATATATGTGTGGTTAAGCCCATTTAAACTGATTTGGGTCTAGGAAAACATATTTGGAATGTACTGCTGGTATCCAAAAATGTAAAGCTATAATACCCCAATGGTATACACAAAGAAAGTGTAGGAATTTCTATTAGGCAGTATACTAACAATAAGGTCTCACAGACAGAGAGCAGCAGTAGGTTAAAAAGTGGAACAGCGCTAGGGGAGGTGAGGTAGAAGACGAATTTATGAAGTGCTGGCTCTGTATTGCCCAAGCTTATCTAGAGGTGGGTGGAGGAGCTTTGTTTCAAAGGGGACTTCAGTATTTCAAAATGTATTTGTGCTCCTAACCAGGTTTTAGCTTTCCATCGGCACGAAGGCAGCAAAGCTGGCTCCAGGGTGACCTACCAGGAGCACGAGCTGCCTCAGAGAGAAGACCCTGTAGAAAAAGCCACCAGGAGAACACATCGAATTCAAGGCAGAGAGGGTAAAACTGAACATACATACTTATAAATGCACATACGCACACTACCAATGGCAAATGGCCTCCATTGTTCCTGATCCTACTCCTTTATTCTCACCATAAAAAAAAAAATAGAGACCCAAGTATTTGTACAGCATTTCCAGAAATTTAATAGACCATATAGATTAAACTCTGAGGGCCAAGCGCTGGTGTCAGATACACCCAATGAAACCGCATCTGGGAATAGAATTTGGCTCAGATTCAGCAGGGAAATGAAAGTTTTTTTCCACTTTCAGAAGAAATCCAAGTATGTAAAGTTTATAGGCAGTGGTAGGAGAATAAATCAATTTAAGTCCATGTCACACCATTCTTTACAGTTTTGTAACAAGGTGTACTTTGTTAGATTTTAATCTGCATACATTTGAGACAGCAAAGCTCTTCAAAATCATCTTTTAATGGCATCGCAATTTATAGACAGTAACTAATTTCAAACTTCATAGCACTTGGCTTTTATGATTATTTCAAATCATTTAAATGCAAATGAATTTCCAGAGAGAGAAAACATCAAATGCCCTTGAGTGGCAACGTGTAATAGAACTGCGAGCAGGAATCACAGTAGGAATTTGAAGCAGTCTGATAGGGTTTGACAGGAGGTCTGTATAAAAGTGTTTGCCTAAATCCAATTTACATTTCATTTCACATTATATTCTATTTACCCATTTTGTCATTTTAATATGACTTATTTACTTAATCCCGTTCTGAAATCCAGTCTACTATCAAGAGCAAACGCGGGATTCTGGTCAGGATAGGACTTATAGCTATTTTACATTTTAGGACAATGGTAATATATTATCTAAAATAGAACTAGTTCTCTTTTTCCCTGCAGTTAATAATGTTACAGCACTATGCAGCCAAAAACATTTGTGCATGCCTTAAATAATTATATTTCTTTCAAGCTAAGCAATTGTTTGCCTACTGACAGAGTAATATTTCCTGGGAGGCATTGCTAAGCTACAGTACCTGGGAAATATTTGGACACAGAGTGCTGAGAAAGAGCTGAACTATTCTTAACATGATTGCACTCAGAAGGATGAGAAACATTCTGGAACTCCCCATTCAGCAACAGTTACAACAAAGCACGACAGGTTGGTTTTATTCCAGCCAGCTGGATTTGCAGGAGGCAGTAAGAACCGATCTACCTCTAGTGCTTCCTGTGCTTTGGCACAAGCAGCGCAATGAAGGACTCAACCACACTTTGCACCATCCATCCCTTTGTCAACATCCAGCCTTTATGTTCAGAAATGGACATGTCGTTTGTTTTGGGTTTGCTTCCTGAAAAAAACCAGTATCTGTCCATTTGCTACTGCAAAGTGACCAAATGCATTTTGCCCTGATGTATCCCAGTGCAAATTCTGCACTGCAATCTAGAACAAGCTAAACCACGTCACTTAGCATTTGTACACAGCCAGAGAAGATTCTGCAGTTTGCACAGCTTGCAAAGGTATTTGATCGTGGCACGGGCCAGACTTACATATGTACCCAAGGAACACATGTCTGCTCCAGGAAATCCCACTATTTAAGACTACTGTAACAGTTATAAAATTTAGATCTCATGTGTTTCCAAAATCTGTATTTTTAAAGGTAACAGAAAACACAAATACCTTCAGATACTTGAGGCAATTCATCATTCTTTGCCACACTTCCAGCAACGTACACATGGTTTGCAGAAATCCATGAATATTTTCATTTCTTACCAGATATAAATTACTGATACAGTTGGTACAACGTTTGTTGGTGAAAGCTCCTATAGTCAAGTAAACTGAGTGATGGATTTGAAGGAAAATAGGAGTAAAATATTGTGCCTGGGATAGATAACTGAAATTGTGCTATTCCAGCAGCAGCCAATTTCACAATCAAGATGTCTTTTCTATTGCAAAGGCAATTTTTATATGCCTCCTGCACATAAATGTCACTATTTTGTTTATCATACCTTTCTTTTTCATTTATTTCATTAATTTTGTGCACATTCTCTGTGAAGAGACTTCTAAGGAAGTACATTTATCCTCTTTTTTGAGCAATTTGTCTTTTGCAAGGGCAATGCAACTGAGTAAAAGCAATAATACACGGCCTTTTATCAAAAACTTATCAGTGCTGTTCAAAGAGCTAGGCACTTCATTAGATTTGAATAAGCTAACTGCTGGGTTAGCTTTGGACCTACAGTTTGTCAGATTAGATGCTGACTATTTTTTTTTAATTTTTCAAACTTCATAGAAATAGTTATTCAAACAAGCTCTGCCTAGGAGGTTTCCCTTGGAAAAAAACCCAAGGTGACGTCAGGGGGAATAGTCCCTTCCCGAGGCCACCCTAATAAAGCTGGATGGCCAGGCTGCAGAAAATTTTATTCCCAATTCCCTGGTCTTTCCCCTAGCACTATCTGCGCACATTTCCCTTCCCCACGCCCTCCAGTTGCACTTCAGAATACACAGATTGGAGGCTCTGGCCCTGAGCAACATAAAGCCAGGCCAGTCAAACACTGCAGACGAAGCCACTATTTGTTGAGATCACCAAACACCGTTTGCTGAGATTTGCAAAGTACAGCGCTCAGTGCAGTAGGGGAGTCCTTTCATCATGCGGTCATGCTGCACAAAGGCCATAAAGGGCATCTCCTCAAGGACACCTCTGAATCCTGACCTCAGTCTCAATGGCTTTGAATAGACTCAGATTTGACTCAGTTCTGTGGTAGTGTACCAGCTGCACACCGGCACCACTCAGATGACCTCAGTGAAGCCCCAGATATTTGCTACGTGCATATATCCAGGTCCCTGTACAGACAGGTGAAGTTTCTCAGTGGAGATCTGAAATCCACTGCAAGAAACTTTTATAACAGTAGGAAACAATCATAACCAATAAAATAGGTGGAACCTAAACCAAAATCTGTCAGGAGACAATTTAACTCACCTTTCCTTATTTACACACAATACTGAATTCCCTTCTAAATTTCCTCTCTCCCCTACTACTTTGCTTTCCACAGAGCAGTGGGATGCATTTAGTAATAGATGAGAGTCCCTATTTTAACATTTATTTCCTATTCTGTAACGGAATAAAGATTTTTCTTCCTGGAATTGTTGCTATTATTTTCTGAATTTAAATATGAGTGTTCTATGATAAAAGAAATAATATAAACTTTCACTGTGAATTAGAAAGTGAAAAAAAAAAGTCCCTAGGCTTTAGGTAATACACTTCATACAGTACACTTCAAAGTCAAGAAGCACTAGTGTTAACATAAGAGCTGTTGCTTTGCAGATATCTGATACCGTTCTTCCAAACCTGCTGAGCGCACTGCTTTTTTTTCCTATGTTTGTTAAACACCTCCTGCCTCGGATAGCTCAGTATCGATAGGTCATTTTATGCGTGACATAACTGCTTTGAACAAGGTCTATATTTTTAGAGCAAACAGTTCAGTGCCTTTTATATTACAGGAAAGAAAGGAGAAAACACAACAGAAATGCAATTGAACTATAATCTTCAAAAAGTAGCATGGCTAGGAGACAAATCTCTAATTTTATGACTGGACAAACAATTGAAGGAGAGGGGGAGATGTGACAGTCCTGTTTCCATCCCATAGATTATATATGATGTGGTAATATCACAGATTGAGGGGACATGTATTGTCTTAGGGCCAGAACTGAGCAAGTGTCCTACCTCACCACAATGTCAGATCGAAAATAACAGACTTCCACGCAGGACATATACATGTCCCATATGTATACTAAATCATTTACAAAATATTCATTAACATTTCAAGATGACATGAAGATTATTATCTTTAGAAAAATATCAGTTTGCTGCTCTTCATGACAAAGATTTCTGCAGTGAAAAGACTATTGAGATTTTGAGCATAGAATCATAGAATCGTCTAGGTTTGAAAAGACCTTCAAGATCATCGAGTCCCATTATTAACCCTATTCTACATGTCCATTGCTAAACCACGTCCCTAAGCATCATATCTACATGACTTTTAGACATGACCAGGGATAGTGATTCAACAACTTCTCTGGGCAACCCGTCCCAGTGCTCGACAACCCTCTCAGGGAAAAAATTCTTCCTAATGTCCAACCTAAACCTCCTCTGGCTCAACTTGCCCTTTTTTGCTATCACTTGTTACTTGGGAGAAGAGACTGCAACCCACCTTACTACAACCTCCTTTCAGGTAGTTGCAGAGAGAAGGTCTGCCCTCACCATCTCACAAAACAGTTACTCACATAGAAAAAAAATGACAATTAGCCTTAAAAAAAAATATATATATATATGAAATCTAGATCTCTGTATACATGTGTGACTCTACACACGCACAAAGCTAGGTATTTAGGATAAGAATTAATATTCTCTCTCGGGCCAGATAGTCAACCTTTTCTTCCAGTATAATCATCTTTTTAAAGATGTTAGGACCTTTTCGCAGGTCAATCACAGTTTTCAGACAAGCTGTAATTTAAATCAGCTCCATTCTGCATCTAATATGGATGTTTCACTGAAAAATAATTAAAACTAACCGCACTACTTGCAACTCTTTGCCTGTCAGAAATGGACCACTGTTGTGCATGCACACTGCTAATCTCAGAAAAGGAAACACAGGAGAAAAGACAAGAAGGTGACAAAGTAATTGCCCACAGTGGGTGATTTGAAGAGTTGTAATAAAGCGGCGCTCCCTGCTCTCGCTACCTTCATCTTACCTGAACTCCTCCTATTTGGTGACTCACTCGCATTGCCTACACCACCCTTTAGGATAATAATGGAAATAGATAGCTCTCCTGGCAAGCAACAGAGAGTGTATCAGAGCTATCAACTGTATCTGTACTTTTTCAACAGCAAGATGGTTCAGTTTGTTCATCAAAAGAGTCTCGGCTTGTTTAATCTCCTTTATCAGCCCTGTTTCCCTCTCAGGCTTGCAAAGGCTCCTGCTCCTTAAATTGCTGCCTCTATCTAAGCCAATGTGGTGTGCATTTCCCCCTTCTACAGAATGATGTTTCAATGCCAAAGAGAGGGAGCATGAGAGAGAGAAATAATCTTGGCACTTGTTCAGGTTGTTGTGGAGAAAAAGAAGGGAAAAAAATCCAGACTGCCAATGGGGATTTCCTCTGTAATAAGCCAGATGGCATCATAGGATGCTTGGGGAGACTGTTTCTGTCTAATTTTCTTCAGTGGCAGAAACTGCCAAGGCCCAGCTTTTGTGGTAAAACCAGTGACTAGCTATTTTATATTCTTTCTCTTTGCTGTGCATGCTTTCCCCACCTGTCACTAATGCTTTTCTAATGCAGCCAGTGCCCAGCACAAGCTCCTTCCCCTCCATTCTCTTCCTCACTCCTAGATTCCAACTGATACTTCCCTTCTGTCTATACCAGCAACACGGCTGCAACATTTGCTTTACGTCCCAGTGACTTACAAGTTAATTTCTTTCTTCAAGTGCAAAATATTTCACATAAAGTGGGTAAAACCAGCTGTGCAATTTCTAAAGGTTGCCATCCTGGCAAGAGACCAGAGAAGGGATCGACGCAGTGAAACGGGGAGCTGCCACTCTGTAGAACGTAATCGCTCAGCAGCACAAATGTCAGGAGGGACAACCTGCTTGATATGCTGTCTAAGGTCGCAAGGCTTTTTTTAATCTATGTTTGTAATTTTTTTATATATATATACATACGTATCTGCTTCTCTATTTTTTCGTATCTGCAAAACTCTGGTGTTTCTGTTATATTCTCAAACGTGGGCTCGATCTCTCTGCATACCAGATGGATAGGAGAGACTCTGTGTTCCAGAAACATGAGAAACCTTATGAAAAATCTGAATCTGATTGCTGTGGGGTTTTTAGTTCCTTAGAGACAGGTCTATAAGCTGTCTGCCTGCCTTAAGGCAGTGTATATATCCAGTGTATAGAATAAATTGCTTTTCCTGTCCAGAAGTGGTCCTATCTTGTATTCAGCATGGAGTAGTTAGATGTAAACTCACTCTTTGCTCAGAGCAAAGTAGCATTTTCCCGCTACTTTCTGAAGCTGCTTCTTCCTTTTTTGACATGGCTCTTTGTCTCCAAGTAGTCATCATGTGCAGATATCACTGCAGCAGAGTGAAGAAATACATCCCAGAGTATCATTTCATATAGGCAATAAAGCTGCTAATGGCTGCTGTAGCAAAGGCACTTACAAAACTTTGCATGCAGTGTGCTGGTTGGAAGGCGCAGAGCTAATGCAGTGATGGAGGTTGAGATACAGACAGCTGTTAAGTCTCTGAAAGCAGGGCTACAAGAGTCATAAAAATCGCAACATTAATAATCTGATAAGTGACATGTTCATTGATATACTGTCAACTAGGATAATCTAAAGAGAAGCGAAGTTATTTTCTTTATCTAGGTATAAACCAGCAGAAATAAGGCTTACAGGATTTTTCTAAGATATAATATGTCATGACTTCTTGGAAGTAAAGCCATGTAGATAGATAGCTGTCTCATTGTGAAGTTGATGAACGGCTCAAGATATAAATTTATTTTTTTTTTTCAATTAAACAAAGATATACCATTTCCAATCCCATTTTTGGATGAACAACAATAGTCTATATCACAGTGTGTTTACTCTTTTAATTCATGAAGAGAAATCTGAGGACTGGCAACTGGGAAGCGAGGGTCAATCTCCCCTTCCTCTCCACAGCAGCTTTACATGCCTCTGTCCGAAAGCAGAACAGAAACCAAAACCTGAATGGTGGTGGGCGTGGTCCCAAAGCACCCTGGGGAGACTGGGGAGAACCTCCACCCATGCTGCAGCTGAGAATGGGAGCACACATTTGGCAGAGAGGGTCTCTTGACAGCACTCAGCAGGCCAGACTGGTCCATAGAGGAGCTGGATGGTGCCCCATGCAGCGGAGCAGGGCTCACCCACCAACCAGCACACCATCCCCTCATGGGCAAAACCCAAACAACCCCACCAGTTCCCCATGTGGCCCCTGCACCCTCAGCAGTGTTTTTCTCTTCTCCTATCCTGCCCCATTGCTTGCTCATGCAGGCACAGCTGTACAGCCCATCCACACTGCCTGGGCTCCTCTCCTGTCTGGCCCTCTGCCTGCAGCGTGGCAGATTTCGGTTCCCAGAACCACTCTCCAGGGCCAGGATGAGCAGGAAAGCAGGATTTCTTGACACTGGTCTGTCTAATGCTGGAAAAGAGACTGGCCAAGCAGAACTGATGGAGCCTAAAGATAGCTTAACACCAGCTTTTGCTGAGTGCCTCCCTCAGCTACAAAGCGTGTAGCCAAAGCATAACCCAAAATCTGAGCCAGTACGTTTAAATAGGGCAATAACAACAAAGCCTTTTTTTTTTTCCCCCACTCCCAGCTGTGCACTGAATGTTGTTTCATGTTTATGACCGCATCGCTATTCGGTACAGATCACCCAGCTCTGCAGCCAGAGATGCCTGCTGCGGGTTTGAGCGCCAGTGTGAGCTGGTGCTGCCAGCAGCTTGTGTCTGCATCTGCAGGGGCTTTCCTGTGCTCCAGGAGACCCCACTCCGTGCCCCAGAAAGACACCCAAGGGCAAGCAAAAGAAATCCTTCTCCCCATGAACAATTCTTAAACCCAGTATAGAGGATACTAGACTGACCTAACTTTAAGTGAGATGTTTCTTCCCACTCTGGTGAGCTTCACCCTAAAAAACAAGGTCTGAATTTACCCTCACTCAGGTTTACTTGAGCTAGGAGTTACACCCATGAGCTGGGCAGACTTCAGCAGAATGCCATGTTTGTTCACTAGCACAGCGTCTTGGTTAATTGGACAAGGAAAGGTATAGTTTATAAT
Source organism: Baryphthengus martii (assembly GCA_013396935.1). Lineage (NCBI taxonomy): Eukaryota > Metazoa > Chordata > Aves > Coraciiformes > Momotidae > Baryphthengus > Baryphthengus martii. Next base: position 83,260 of record VWZK01013495.1, on the reverse strand, counting down.
CAGGATAATAGGAATAGCTATATACCAGTAAATTACTGGGATAACGCTGGGATATTAACAGAGTAAGATGCCAGTATCTGTATTCATTTAGGAAAGCTGTTTTTACCTCCAAAAGGATCCTTTGCTAATAACAGTAAAATTCATGTTGTCTATTCAATAAGATAACATCTATTTTCCAAGTGTACACATTTCTAATATGTCCCCATACTATTGAACAGTTATGAATCCTTCCATACTGCAGGCATTTGTGTGTCCTCCTCCATAAAAACAAAGCTGAATTTGGGGGACAGTGACAGAAAGCTTTGTGTTGTGGGAGTTTCATCTACAAGATCACAAAAACAAGCTCGGCAGTATAATATTTCTGAGGCAAGAAAAACTTTTTGTGGAAAACAGGATTTTTGAAATACGGTATAAATGGCAGAGTCTACCCTCTGATTGTATTTTTGAGCTAGGTGTGCCTATGGATATCTATCCATTAAGGAATATTCAGTAGAGCTCTGGTCCTGATAGTGGCTGCCAGATACCTGTGAAATACAAAGTGTTCTCATAGAAGCTCTAATGCAGGGAGAGGAAGGAGCTCAGGTTGAAGCTGCAATATCACAGTTTTCAAACCGCAGCCTCACTGCTCTGACAGCGCACATAATTTTGATGTGTGAACATAGAACCATGAGGCCTCTTATCAACATGATCACTATGCTAGTGGAAGTTTAGAAAACTTCAAAGCAGGCCGATAAATTTCCATAAAAGTGTTGCCAGACCATAATCAAGAGTTCCCAGTTGCACCGAAGATAAAAACTGATATCAATTTGTCCTCATTTGAACCCTGCAATCCTACTGAAATCAGCAGTACCCATATGTATTAATATCAGCCCTTTGTCTGCAAGAGCTGTTTTTCTGCCAGTCTGCAGATTTAGGGATTTTCTTCATTTCTGCTTCAAAGAGTAAAAATGAAAAGAGCAGAATATAAAACAAAAACTCAAAGGACTCCACGCCATTTAGATTGGAGTGATTTTTTTTTTTTTTTTGGCAAGCCAAATCCTGCATTTGGCCTTTATGTGACTTTCTCAAAGTCATAGCCTACTGTTTCCTCTTCTAAAATTCAAAGGCAGTGTCTCTTGTTGAGATACCATGCTCATACCCAGTTGCTTCTAAAGCAACTCGGCAAAAAATACTCTATAATTTTTCCAAATCTGGAAACTGAACATTTGTTTTATGACTTGTTCCCACCAAGAAGGATCCAAATCAAAACCCTCCTCCCATCTCAATTTGGTGTTTTTCCTTTTCCATGGCTGCCTAACTAGTGCAGGCAGCTGCAAGCCCCAAAACATGAACATTTAGTTTAACTGTATTTTTTAAAATGGAAAGGCTTTACCATAGGAGAGCTAATCAAAGTTATTTTGTAGTGAAAAAGAGTATCATAGAAACATCCATTTTGATTGAGTGGATAGTAAAAATGCAAAAAAAAAAAAAAAGGTAAAAAAGCAGCAGCTTGTTCTAAACTTCCTTCATAGAGAAACTACTGATAAGATTCAGGATTTTTTTGTAATTTCATCTAGTTCTCTTTCCCTCTCCCCCAATCCATTAAAGACCAGAAAGCCCCTCTGCCAGCTTTGCTCCTCTTAGCTGATTAACGTAGTTACCATCTGTGTTTAACTAATGGATACTTTTTTTTTTCTGATGACCATCCCCTACCTTGGTAGAAGCGCATGCCCTTCTCCCAGCTTCCGCAGCCAGCGGAGCGGAGATGGAGCTTCGTGCTAGGCAGGACTGGAGAAGTGATATGGCAACAGCAGCACCTGCCCTGCATCACTCAGGGATGAGATGGGACTAATTTGGCCAGGCACAGCACTGTGCAGATGCAATTGCTGCTCCTCCTGTGGCCAACCTGGGGATAAAGGGAACGCCACAATGTCTGACAGCTGCTACAGCAGACCCTGCGGTTCCTATAAGCCCCATGTAGTGGCTTGATTTTCACAGTTACTTACTTTAAGGGCTTCATTTTTAATAACTCTGAGAGGAGGATCAAAGCAAAGCAGTGGAGCCTCTAGCATTTTCTCCTGCTTCCTTTCCATACTGGCACAAAGAGATGAAGGCGGCACTTCCGCAAAGTCAAGACTCAAGTATAAAAATAAAATTTACATTGTCATCTTTGGAGGCAGCCAAGGAAAACTGACCTCATGGTATCAGCTATAAGGAAGCTCAGGAGGGAGAAATTAAAATAATTAGTAGCAATTACTACCAAAATTACGGTGCTGAATAGGACAGTGCCTAATAATGAGAGGTCGCAATTACTAATGTGCCCTTCCGTATGCTCATTTGTCTTCTCACTATTGTAGTCATTTGTGTTGTCCTCTCGCGCAGCAGGATCCTCAGCATCACTTTCCTTTCCCCTTTATAAGAAGTTCACAATCAACAACGGTTCAACATGTTCAGAGCAGCAGTTTGTGACTTCTGAGGGCTTGAAATAACATGGGGTTTGCTTTCAGTGTCTCTGTGAAAGCAACTTTTCTGCATCTGAGCTTTGTTATCTTTCACTTTTTTTCATGTTACAAGGGAATGCAGCTAAGACGTGATCAAAACTGAATTCATTTAGATTTTCATCTAAATCAATGGAACCAGAATCAAACTTTCCATTCTTCTTCAGACACTTAGACTTTGCATGTGGCAGGAAGGTTTATCAGTGGATTTTACTGTTGGAGTTAATTCAAGATACTGATGGAGCTAATACAGGTATGACAAGAAACCTTTTTAATGTCATCACAGTATAAAAATACTTGCACAACAGTAGTATACATGTAAGTATTTTTATCAAACTAGCCATCCTGATAAAACGAATACATGTAATTTTTGATCTTAAAACTTGAAACTGAAGAGGGCCTCAGGAGGTCACGTACAACATCTGCCCGCTCTGATACATTTCTACAGATGTACGGTAACTTGGATTCCTAAAACTCTGCGATTTGTAATATTGGTCTGAGAGAAAATCAGTACAAAGGCATTTTGTTACTTCAAAATTATTAATCAAAAAAAAAGAGGCATTTTAGGTCGACCTTTTTCTCCTTAATCAAAATGTTTTCTTTCAGCACAAGTATGAAGGTAAACTTCAAAAAGTAACATTAAAATGATAAATTATATTATTCTATTCCAGAAATTTTCTAACACATTATATCAACTCTATTTAAGCCATTTTTCACAGCCGGATCTCATTCAAATCAATATTGTCTTGAAGGACATTTTGATTTCAATATCACAGCATTTTCCTGAGGATAAGTAGATAGGTATTTTAAAAAGCGTTGACCATATTAATTATTTTGTGCTTTAGCTAAAGATGGACATAGCAATAAAAAACTCACAGTGTGTACTAGTACATTATGTTGTTTATAATCTACAGATAATTACAAAGTTTTTTTTAAAAAATCCATGCAAACTATTCCCAGGCAAATTAAATATCTGATGCGGTCTAGACAAACTTCCACCTTTTCTTTAGGGGACAGACAGAAGTCCTTTTATAGATCCAGATGTGCCAGCTGAACCAGCCTGCTCCTGGAGGCTACAGCTTCCACCAGAGGGCTGCCAGAGCAGTCTATCAGAGCACTCTAATTTACTTCAGGAAAAATCAATTAAGATAGCTTAAGTGACTTTAACTGGGAAATTGTTGGGGACACTAATCACCACTGCAGACAGTGATGAGTACACGAGAGCGGCAACTTCGTCCACATTTTTACCAAAGTGGGCATTTCTCCATTGCTTTAGCCTCTGCATCAAAACCCACTCGAGTCAAACAGATTTCCAGACTTCAAAACGTAGAATCTAACTCTTTTTCAACCTTAGGTTAGGAAATAATGCTTCTCATAGTATTTCTTTATCACCCATATTATTTGTTGCCCAGGCACTCTTTTGGTTGAGTAACCTAGACTGAAAGATAATGTCTTGATAAAGTCAACATTGCATGTCTGAATCAGTACTACAGAAAACAAATGTCACTCTGCTGCTTCTGCCACCTCAGCACTTCTCCAAAGGTCACTAACTCCTTGAGAAGATGCCATAAACAGCCTGCCTCTCATACAGAAATATTCTGCCAAAATTTTAGCTCAGATCGCCTTATATTTTCACCTTCCACTATCAATACTTTCTGAAAATCCTTTGCTAGAACACACTTTCCATCTTAACAGCTTCTTAATTCCATGGTTATGTCTTTCCCCACACTCCCACAGTAATTGCAGGACTCCCACTCAAGTTTCACTGACGCCGAGAAGTGTTTTCCACCATAACTAGATGGGAAGCTCTCTTTGTAGTGATGCAGCTTCTGTTGACAGAGCTGTGCTTCTGCCTGTTCCTCCCCAAAAGTGTAACGACGCTAGCAAAGATATTCTTCTATGTTAGTTCAAACCAGATCCACGCTAATGCTTTTATCAGTACTGAAATGCTGCAGAGGAAAAAAAAATTAATATCCAAACTCAGTAGTTCGATATGAACAGAGCTTTTCCCCATGAGATATGGCCTCAGTTAAACAACAGCTTTGCCTCTGCTCCTCTCACACAGGCACCCTCGTTGGGAAAGACAAAAAATGTCTCCTATGAGCATTAATACAAATAGGGCACCTTGTAGTATCATTTGCTACACACAACAGCCTATGCACATAAAGGAATTAATAACCTCAGGAGAGTAAAGACTGATCCTATTGCATATACACCAGCTGCACTACCTATTTCAACAGAAAGTGCGTGCACATGTGTGTGAATACAAGAAACAGAGAGAGAAAGGACCAGGGAGAAAATACTGTGTCTTCAAGTCTTCCTGCTCAATGCTGCACTACTGGAATCCAGCTAGACATCCTTCAGCTGGAGAAGCCTTCCCTGTCCACTGCCTGGTGGAACTCCTATAAAAATAAATAAATACTGAAGGGCTGTCTTCTTCACATTGCTGCTTTCTGACCTCCATGGGTAAAGATGACTCTGCCACAGCCAGCACAAGCCTCCAAAGATTATGGAGGATGTTTTCAAAGAAATAAAATAAGCACACTAATCCGAACAAACACTGGAAAACATTACAGGGCAGCACAGTTAAAACTGAGCCAGAATAAGCAAAGGGCTCTTCTTCAGGGAAAATATCATGAGGAAAAGAAAAGGCAGATGAAAGCAGACACTCAGAAACCCCATAATCAGACGTAGACATATCTTCAGAATGCAATAAAACAAGGACATGAATCCCATATTCTGCCCCTTGCTCGATCGAACGTAAACCTTGTTGGTTCAGAAATACAAAGGCTTAGAAGGAATCAGAGGATCTCACTGGATGGACCAGGTATTTGAGACCAAATAATTATCCTCAAAAAAAGCACTGACGATGTTCCTTTGAAACATTTCATAGAGTCTTTTCATGCTTGCAAAAATTTATAGCACTGGAAATAATCTAGGGGATAAAATTCAAGACACAAACCCTAAAAAGTATGCTACCTAAGGGATGAATACCGTAATTATATAAAACCTGTTATGGAACTTAATAATACGTAGCCTACCTGGAATCAATAGGACTATCTCAGCAGGCAGAGAGCAAAATCTGTACCTTAATTTCTTTTCTTACTGAAGTTAAAAGGCTCATTTTCGGTAGGATTTTCAAGGTCCTTGTATTCTTCAGACTTACCCTTGAATTCTTCATTTCCTTCTGCTACTGAGCAAAGTCTTTTCTTTAAATTGGCAGCTTTGAACTGTTGCCTTGATGAATGATTGCGGGATCTTAAAGCCTGCAATGAAAACAGCAGTAGTTTAGGTAAAAGTAAAATATGAGTAACAGGTAAATGCATCATGTAGTTTCTACTGTCATATTGCCCCTCCCTTACTAAAGGTCCTTTTCCACATCCTTCATCTTCGTCCCACAATTACTGACTTATGTATTTCTTGTTTCTCTTTCTTCCAGGAATGCTGCTAAGGTACAAGGTGCTTTTTGAGACAGCAAGATCACAGTGGAAAGATTTGCACTCATTTCTCAAAATGATTGAGCCTATATTAAAAATATCCTCACATGCATCTATTCAGCCTATATTTTTATTCTTTTTGGTTCTACTTTCCCTGTTGAAGGTACCAGAAAAAAATAGTTGAAAAAGCAGAAAAGGTTTAATGTGCTTATTTAAAGTCCATCCCTGTATTCAGCTTTGGTATCGGAGTTCTGCTGACTCAGGTTTGCTGATTGAGTGGATAACTTGAAGCTTTTCAGCCAGTGTTTAGTCACAGGTAAGACTTTTATTCAGTTGAGTCAGCTCTCACTCACCAAAAGATTTGAAAGTAAGAATTATGGGCTATGCTTAGAAAGCAGCATAGACATCTTCTATTCAGATTAGACCCAATGTCCCTGAGCTAGGCAGCTAAACCCTCTGTGTGATGAGGCGAGTACTTTGGCATGGCAACTACAGCTCTACTGCAGCTGTCAGCCAGTACAAAAAGATAAAAATGTCTTAAATATGACCTGCTAGGTGCTTCTGACAGACATGACATCGCAGGTATTTTCCTAATTTAGATATTTTCGTGTTTCCTTGTACAGATAGAACGAGGTAGGAATGTTGCGTCACTTCCACATACACACCAGGAGACAAACGGCCACAACTGGTGACCTAGATAAGTGATGAAATTATCCACCAAGGATGTTGAAGACCTATGCTTCAATTTCCTACCTCAAAATTTTTCACGTGTTGCATAAAGAAGTCTTGGAGCAAGGAGCAAATCCATGTCTCCCTTCACCTAAGCAAATGCTGGTCTTATTGGCCAAGAGAGTCCCATCAAGGCTTGCTTTCTTTCTGGTTCAGTAACTACTGAATTTTTCCATGGTAGTTGCACAACTCCAAAAGGAGGCATGGATGGTGCCTGAGACACTGAGTTGCTCATAGATCTAATCCTCTTGAGGTGGTAGGAGCTAAACTCCAAGGGGGACACTGTCAAAGTCGTACAGACATTGCTGCCATTTCCCCAACTCACGTAAGTGTTTCTCAGAACGCAGATCCAGCCCTTGAAAACTGACCCAGAGATCATTAGGGAGCCTGCAAGTGCTTGGTGCATGGATTGGTGTTTTCTGAGAACTGCTGCAAAGGAAGCAGGGGGCTGCATCTGCCAGCTGCGGTTTTTCCAGATCCTGCTTTCGAGCCAGGATGAATGTTGTGGTAATAATCAAGTATGCAGGCAGCAGAGACATGTGACCCTAGTCAGGTCCTAACTGGAAATGGTGGGATGCATTGTTTTTTGCAGGTAAGAGAACCAGTGTCAGCTGGATTTATAGGCAACCTCATCTCTTGCAGGCTCCTCTGAAGTGCAATGCAGTTGGTATTGCAAGTAAACTAGGATTCTGGTTGCACAGCGAGAGGAATGTGTCCAACTGGCAGGGAGAATAAATACGTCTCCGAACAGGCAGTAATCAGTTAACATTACTCTAAAACAAACATTGAGAAAACACAGCACTTTAGCAATTAAAGGTCCACATTTGCAAAATTAATTAGTGTTTCCCACAGCATAGCACTCTACTTATGAACAGCTCTATTGTAAATGTATGATGCTCTAATATGAAAAGAGAGCATTCTTATGTTAATTATCTAATTAACTAATCTGGGCACAATTAGCAGCTGAAACAGCACAGCATTACGCTCTCTTCCTTCTTCCCTTCCGGATTCAAGATTGCCTTTAAATGTGTACTTTCGAGTGGCAGGGGACCCTGGTTGTAGAGCTTACTATCACCTCAACCAGACCTCGGGGCCAGCAGAAGTTCCAATGAGTGGGCACAGAAACAGGAGAGGCAGAAATATCTTTGGCACGTTATTTAGGAGAGGTAGAGTCAGCTATTTAATCTCAGCCCTAAAGTCAGCCTGCCCTCCAGGGAAGCCATCCTGTCACTTCACGGAAAGTCAGCGTGAAATGCTCAAGAATACAGTAGCCTGTTTCTCTGGCCCTTTAGAAACCCAAGGCCGCTTAACAAGACCTCCCTGACACCAGCATTTTCCAAGGGATGGCTCAGTAGCTATTTCAAAGGTCTGAAAACAGAGTCTTGTTCACTTCTACTTTGCTGCCAGGATAGCTATTGACTTCGCTAAAGTTTATTGTGGCATGAAGAGAAGAACTAGAAAAACTGCATGCAGATCTCTGACAAAAACATCCCAGGGAGAAGTACATTTGCTGAGAACAGTCTAAATCAGCCTCAGAGGATGGCTTAGACAATGTCTCAAAGTTTTCTCTCACTTTTCATTACAATGATTCTAAAATAGGGGTAGAAATGTGAAGTAATATTTATTTCAACTTTTTTTTTTGCATTTGTACACTTCTACCTCTGCTTTAGATGGCATTTTTTATTTAGGAAATTGACTTTGTGTTCAGTAATTAAATAAAGGAGAAAAAGGTAACATAAGCTGAGAGTGACAAGTTCCATACTGAGCTGCACAAAATGTTGATCAATCTAAAACATTTTTTGCTTTATCTTCCTTTTGGGTGCTTTTGCTTTCAGGGTTCTGTTCGTTAGTTCAGTTTTTAATATAGGAGGGATGATTTTCCATTAAAAGAGTTTGGGTAGATTATTGCAATGTTTCTGCTCTCTCACTTTTTCAGTGCTCTCCAAGAAGGAGAGGTGTACTCACACACCTTGGCCTATGTGGTGCAGGGTTGTTTTTGAGACAGTCCCGATCTATTATGCATTATAGAATCATTTATGTTGGAGAGAACAGGAGTAGGTCATCTACTCCGACACCAGCGAGACTCACTGGATCAGCTTACGCAGAACTTGCTCTGTTGAGTTTTGAGCAGCTCGAAGGATGGAGACTCCAGCACCTCCCCAGCCAATTTGCTCCACCTTTTGCTGCTCTTAACAGTGAAAAATATTTCTTAATAGCTAACTGGAATTTCCTGTCTTCCAAGCAGTCTCTGTTGCCTTTGCCCATTCACTGTATATCTCCCGTAAGAGTCTGGATTCACCTTCTCTACAGCCTCCCAAAAGGTAGCTGCAGACAGCAATGAGACCTCCCTTCAGCTCTCCCTTCTCCAGGCTAGAAGCAACCAGCTGCCTCAGCTTCTCCCAGCCATCCTGGTGACCCCTCCTTTGGATTTGCTCCAAGTGCTCAATGTCTTTCTTGCACTGAGAAACATAAAACTGGACTCACTACTCCACCTGACCTCTGACCAGTGCTGAGTCAAGGGCAATGATAACTTCCCCCAGCCTGCTGGCTGCACACTTGCCAACACAGCTTCACAGAGACACTCTGGGTTCAGAAGGCTACAATACAGCACTCTGATGGACAGGGTCTGAGAAACCTGAGATAATACTGAGGTTGGCCTGGCCTTCACAAAGCAGGAGTGTAGCAGGTCATCTCCAGATGTCCCACCAACCTATGCTGGCACACCGGTCTGTGCATCACCTCAGTCACAGACACCCACCTTTAGCACAAGATCCAGTTCCTGCACATAACAACCCAAGGAGTATATCTACATGGACCAGCACAGACTTTTCCCAGAGCCTGAGCGCTCCATACTGATCCCTGCTTCATTCCAGGGACCACAGCGTATTCCAAGTGAATAAATCCCACAGGGAGAAAGAATGAATCATCTGAGCAACAAAATAAAGGCAGAAGACTATTCCAAGACACCGCCACAAGTTCAGGTATCCTCTGGCACGTATTGTGTAAGTCAGCTCTTACTTAAAACTCTATCTTACTCCATATGTTAACTCATTCACTGAGGTAAACCCTGTGAACGATGTGCTTCTGGCATAGCAGCTAACCTAGGAAAGAATAAACTCCTTCAACAGTATAAAACTCCACCATATCAGGAATTAACCACAACTGATTGACAGGATGACAAAGAGAACTGCCTGCCTTTGCTGTGGGATAAACCAGCATTCTTAAGATATCTGATCCGATGCCACCACATTTCCGTGTGTGTTATTTAAGCCTTGCATGATTTCTATAAATCCACAAGAACCCTTCTGAAACTCTTCTGCCGTCCCAGAAATGACACCTCATGACCATGAAGTACTCTGGAGACCTTAACTACACTATCACTAAAGCAAAATATTTGGGTTCGTAGAGCCTTTCCCTACAAGCCATAATGAGCCCAGCCACTTACCAGTTCTACAGTAAATACAGAAGTCAAAGCAATCTCCTGCCTAAGATCTGCAAGGAAACCATCACCTCAGATACTGGCTCTTGCACAGTGCAGCAGGGCTCAAATATGCACGGTGGCCTCCAAACACTATGTGAATAATTGTCCTACACGTTAGAAATTACTGTACCAAGAATCCTGGATAATGCTTTATGAAATGCCTTTATTTTAGGAAAACTGTCACGTCTTTTGGGGAACACACAGCCACTGGTGACTTCGGGGCACAAACCTCAAATTTCAGTCGTAAGTACGAGAATCTGCCAAACAGAGTTTTCAAGCTAGAGGCACCAGCATACAGCTGGATGCCTTAGTACGGATTTTACCACTGTACAGAGACTCTTGAGTTCCACTAAGGAATTACAAGGACACTAGGGCATCCAGTAAGGCATCTGTTTACAGACAGAAAGCTCGATTTTTGTCTGGAAACAGTCATTTCAGAATTTCTTCTTAATCCATGCAGTTACGGAAAATATGTAGAAAACCAGTACCCTGTGAATTACATTACAAATTGCTATTAAGCAACAACGTTTGAATATTGCTATGCTGAGTACAAATTTTTATTATTAAGCCAGAGGAAAAAATATTTATCAGAGACACATAAGAGATACTCACGACCTGCTTGTGAATATCCCACCAGCTGCAATGAAAGAGACTGTGCAGCCTTAATCAGACACATGATTTTCTGGTTTATTTCTTGAACATGAGCCTTGACTCGATTTTTCTTTTTGGTAAAGATCTTCTCGGTGAAGTAAGTCATGAAAGTTCTGAAATTCATCCTCTTTTGGGACATCTAAGTGAGTGTTTCCAAATTCCTTACATTAACACATCAATAGAATTTGTTACAAATTACTAGCTTGTGCCAGAAAGTTTATAACAAGATACTGGCTGGCTACCAAACCACTAACCCTCTAGGACTGGCTTAGAGACAATTCAGTATGTTCTTTAATGAAAGAGAGTACATGGCCTAAGAAGGCCTGGAAGACTGACTTCACAACGTGGCTTGCTTTCTCGGTGATCTAGCTTGGCAGCTCCACGCGCAGAGGGGGACCCCACCCAGGCCAGCTATGCTGAGACCAGATGATCATCTGAGCCACTGACCCTCCTCTTTGGCTCAGATCGCCACAAACGGCATTCAGACTCTCTACTTTAAAACAAAAGCTAATGATGTGCACAGACATCATCCTTTCTAAAGGAAGGAGTGCCCACGTCCCCATTCAGCAAGCAATTAAAAGGGCAGGAGCTGCATTTAAGTGGTAGAGCTGAACTCCTGGTAGCCCTCACTGATACTTCATCTTAGGTTTTGGGATTTTCTCCCTTTTCTAAGAGGGAGATCAATCCCATACGTTCCTCCTCCATATTGTCTTTCATCCTAAAATACTTCCAAATTTAAACAGATATGTTTACGGCACCTTTTTTTTTTTTTTTCAATCTGTTCCTGAGCCATGGGAACAGAGAGCCACTGTGGCGTAACACGCAGAGCATCACTGCTTTTTAATTGAAGCTGAGAAGCAGTGAATATTGCCTTTACCTGGAACTACAAAGGTAATTAAAAAAGCTGGAACATCAGGTTAATTAAAAACCCCTCTCTGATGTAGGAAGATTGTTACTGAGTCCAAATGATAGATCTTTTAAGATCATCCACTTAAAGCAGCTTTTTTGTGTAAAAGCACTGACTGGTACTTTTCACATTTAAAAAAAATAAAATAAGTGCTCAGATCCTTACAAGGTGTTTCTGGACTTAAAGGAGACGTTTGTGTGTGCTGATTCTTCACACAAGCTAACAACTGTATTTCTATAAAATTCTGTTTCCTTAAGATCCTTCTCCCTCTATGTGCCCCCAAGTTCTCCTCTTTGATTTACGATTACAGACTAGTTTTAGGATTATTTTACACCACAGAGCAAAACCAGTGTCCAGGACCCAAAAAAACACATAAAATCATAGAATAGTTTGAGTTGGAAGGGACCTTTCAAGGTCATCTAGTCCAATCCCACTGCAGTAAGCAGGGACATCTTTAAATAGATCAGGTTGCTCAGAGCCACGTTCAACCTGAACTTGAACGCTTACAGGCATGGGGCTTCTACCACCTCTCTGGGCAATCTGTGAAAAGTTTCCTCCCTCCATCTAGTCTAAATCTACCATTTTTAAGTTTAAAACCATTACCCTTTGTTCTGTTGCAACAGGCCCTGATGAAGTGTCTGTCCCTGACTTTCTCATATGCCCCCTTTAAGTACTGAAAGGTTACAAAAAGGTCTTCTCAAAGCCTTCTCCAGGCTGAACAACTTCAACTCTCTCAGCCTGTCCTCATAGCAGAGGTGTTCCAGCCCTCTGATGGCAACATAGGAGGCTGTTATTGATGAGTCCTGCTCTTTTCCTCCTCCTTTTGAGGAATAATGCATCTTTGTCTTCTCAGAGATTTCATGGCACTTTGAAAAACTATCCTATTAATTCTACTTTAATGTCTGCCACACTGCTTACACCAAGGACTTTCCCGACCAGCAACAACTGCAAGCCTAACAAAGACTTTCTAGAAATCTCCTTCAGATTTGAGACATAAGTCAGGGACATTTTATACTGAAATGAGCAAAACGACTACCAAGACCTCAAGGTACTTGGCATTTACCATGTGGCAGCTTTTGGCAGCCAGAAGGGAGAAAGTGCAGCTCTCCTCCTTCAGCAATCCACATTCAGAGCACCTGCCTGCATCTTTTCTCTCCCGTGCTAAATCAAATTCACTATTATTCTTGTAGTTAGTACTGGAATAGCAGTGCCTTTAAAATACACGTGTTCTCCAGAGATGTTCGCCACTAAATCTTGTTTGTTGCGATTTCACTAATTAAAGCTGGTACAAAGATGAACTCATCCGTGGGTTTGTGTTCCGCTGTACTGGTGTTTAAGCCACGTGTTGATATTAATCTTTTGGAACCAAAATGCAGCAATAGGCAAGACAACATATTTCAGCTTATCTTGGAGGAGCAATTCTCATTCTCTAACGCGGTAGAGTAATACCTCTTAGGGAGTAAGACCAACCTCATCAACCCTGTCCATCTCCAGAGCTGAATGTTTTCTCCATTCTGTCAGCCATGGAAGGAGAGTGGTATTTGTGTCAGTAGGAATATTGGAAGGAGATAGCATGAACGTGAAAGGGCCAAAAAGCAATGGCTGCTTGCATGGTGATGACCATTGGGTTGGATCAATTTCATCAATCATCTTCCTCATCCCTGAATGAATGATCATGCAAACCATTGCAACCAGCTAAAGTCATACAACCGTGCCAGAACTAAAATGAAGTTTGGGTTGGTTTTTTTTTTGTGGAGTTGCCCATGGCCATCAGCTCAGGTGATAACACTTAACCTCAGATGTGTGAAGTTGAACTGTGAGGTAGAGAAGTTATTTGCAGAGTTAGAAACGGCACAGAGACCAGGGTAATCACACCTAGGAGAGGGGCAGATTCTGGATACAGATAACACGAGCAAGCTTAGCTCAAGAAGCGCTGCTAATCCCCTCTGGAGGGTATTTGCTGGATTTGGGAGGGGTCAAAGCCAACTTTGGTGGCATTTGTTCTCAGGAGGAAAGGAGAGACAAGAAAGCACACCATATTTTGCTCTGTGGCAGCCAAAGGGCTGCAGACAGGTGCAGAGCAAGAGCACAGACATGGGAGTAGAAAACAAGCAGGATGGAATCCAAGTATTACGGCACATAGGATGGGAGAGGTGGGCATCATGTAAAACATGTGCAAGATGCTAACTCTGAAAGTCACGTTGCATGTCTGGGTGTGGCAGGCATACTTTTGAGATACTGGCTCCCAGGGATGCTCTTTAATCCATTTGTACTACGCAATGAACTTTCATACGCTATTCAAACATTCCTTCTCCATTGTCTATTTAAAATCCATTGCTTTCCCTAATAGACAGGAAGTGTTTGAAAATATTATTCTGGTGTGAATCCAGCAATCCTATAGTTCCTCCTGCTATTCTGATCATGAGGACATAGCAGTAGGGACAGGCCTGTGACAGTTCCTGTCTCATATGATATGGGCCACACAGGTTGCACAACGCTGTGACAATGACATTTTTCTTCCTGTTTTTTTCAGTCCTGCTGCCCAGTAACTCTACATCTAAACAGCAGAAGTACTTCTATAGAAACATCTCTCAGTACCAGAGTGACACAGAAATTAGTGGAACACCTATTTTTCTTCATAATTCTTTCCATCTTTACGTCCAATTCAAAGCAAACAAACACAATTTTTGAAAAATACTATTAAAAAGAATAAATAAATCGGTCTTATTCAGTTCCAATAATGTCTCCAAAGAGCTGGAAATAGTTAAATTGATATTCATGCAATTCATCCCGAGTCTGCAACCTACCATCACCCAAAGAAAACTTCCCCTTCTAGAAAAGGGGAAGTTTATCTAGCTGCGGTCTTGGATTACCTCGGTTCAGTCCTGAGGCAATACAGATGCCAATTATATGATACATGTACCATACATCTTTAAATTCTCTGTAAAACAATCCCTAAGAAAACACAACTGACATCCTTCCTTACCTGTTGGTATGAAATTAAACTTTTGATGTGTTTGGTAACAGGTTCATTCCTCTGTGCGTATTACTTATGGTACAGCAACTGTGGTCTGTAAGAAGTCTCTAATTCCCTTACTAAATACCAGTTAGCCTACACGCTTCCCCAGCACCTGACGTGTTAAAGCAACTGCTTATCTCCTTCCTCTTCTTCCCTTTACATTAGGGCTGCATTTGACCCTCTGGGTTTTCACTAAATTCTTTGTAATGGCCAATTGATCTTATGCAATTTCTTGTCCTTTGTACAAAGAGCTAAACAAATAAAAACTGTAATTTCACTCTAAAAGAACAGAGTGGGTTTTTTTTAAATTTGAATAATTTTCATAAAGGCAGAAAACTTTTTGTCCTTCATTCTCTAGAATCTGACTAACTACGGCAACTGCAATGGTTGTTTTCTTAGTAACATGACCAGAGAGGTTTTTCAAATCCTGTTATCCAACTCAAGCCGATTTAACCAGTTTTAAAAAGTATTGTTTTGTCTAATCTATTAACTGTGTAGACAGGCCTGTCGAGTATCTTAGTTAACTCACCTCCACATTAATGTCGTCTTTGCCACTGTGGATGTCACTAGTCTATATCCCAGTACCCCTTCCCAAGGTGGTATCATAACCTCTTCTAGTACTCCCAGAGAACATAACCACCAACCAGGATTTCTGCTTTTTCTCACAACAAACTTTAATGAAATAGCACTGTTTATAAGGGTCTCTAAACCCCTAAATCTTCCTATCATGGTAAGGAGTGGTAGATTTCAAACTGCTTTCTGTTAGAAAAAAATACTGATAGAGGATTAAGCCTACCTCCATGAAATCAGCAAACACATGAGAAAAAATTATGTACCGCCTCCTCACAGTTATCTCCATTTTTTTTCTAAAGAGAACACTCGAAATGTCTACCTTAATGAACTCAAGGAGGACTTTGAACCTTGCCAGAACACTGCTCTAAAGAGCTTGCTTATCCTCCTAACCTACAACCTGTAAGATAACTAACTGTAAGACAACCCTACTCTAGAAAAAATTTCCAAAATTTCCCCTCCTAGCAGCATCCTAACTTTGTTAAAGCCATCTCAGATGTAAACCTCTACAAACCAGGAACCTGACCATGCCTGAGGAATAAATATAGGACCTGACAACACAACTCCACAGCCACCAGTGCGAATCCCACAAATGTACACCTTAGGAAGTGTATGGTCATGGAATGCACCTTCTTCCCTCATTGCAACCACACTTATGAAACCAAGTAATCACTGTTTCCCAGAGGAAACTCACAAGTAAGTCAACACAGCACAGTAATGCCCAGGTACCAGTAGGAGTGCTTTTTTCACAACGAGATATTCTACCTCTGGTCTCTTAACGCTGTTACTCAAGAGAAAAACGAACCTTCAACACCAGTTTGGAAATAAAAGTTCATAATTCTACTGGCTACTTGAAAAACATGGATTCTACCTACCACATGCTCTCCATTGCTAGTTCCATGGACAACCTTGACTCTTATCACCATCCTCAATGTTTCTTACCAATTGCTGAAACAATGGAAGCATCACCTGAAAATTACACTGATTACAAGAAGACGGACTGAGGTGTGATTTAAGTACATTTTTATGCAGATGTCTACCTCCAAGGCAGGAAAAGGAGAGATTCACATTAGGAAAACTTCCTATACTATGACTGAATAAAAGAATGGGCATAGGATCGTAGAAAGATTTTGTGGACCTTGAACAAGGAAATTACTTCCTTTAAAACTTCAACATAATAATGTTGGGGGTCTTTTATTGCATTCAAGGTAGTAGAATTTTTACAGTCTTTGAAAGGAAAGAACTTTTCTTCAAAGGAATACCCGGCTCCATCCTCAATTTCCTTCACAAGCAAAATTTCCTTCATAAGCCAAGTGCTTATGCAAAAAGAGAGGTAGCAGTTACAGAGCTGGATAAAAGAGAACATCAACACATAGTAGGTTTTCTTAAAAGAAAATCCCTCATACTGGTAGACCTGGGAGATCTGATCTGGGAATTACTGTAAGATAAATCCATGCTAGGCAACAAGTGACAAATGTTAACGCAAAACGTAGCTATATTGCAAAGGAGTCTGCTAAAAAATACACAGGCTCATTCACACTTTGAAATCTAATCATTTGGTTCATTCCCTCCACTCTATTTCAGCCAGGATATCTGTAAGACGTTTACCCACCGGTAAATTGGTAGCCTTCTCTGGGCAAAATTGATCATAGTCATGACTACTACTTTTCTTTTATCATTCAAGGAACAGGTTATTCTTTATTACAGTAGACTTTCTGATTTGAATTTTGTTTTCTGGTTCTCTTTGCTTTTTGTCTGTTGTCATTCCTTTTCATGAGGATGTATTTCACCACTTGCGAAGTTCTGAGAAGATAAAACACTGCAATTAAAAATTCTTAACTGTCCAAAGAATGTGTGTTTGAATTTGTAGAGGCTCTGTATTTATTCTCTGTCTCCCTGGAAAAGCTTCTAGCTTTATTTCTTTCTAGCTCATCTCTGGCACTTCCTTCTGTAACATACTACTGGCTTCCAAAGACAGATACAACACAAAAAGAAAAAGGGAGAGGGAAAATGCTGAGTTCATCACCATAAATTATTGATGCTTCTTCTACTTAACTTACTCATCAGGATTCATTGTTAATGAGGTGTGGATTTTAGCTTTAAATTTGCCATGTAGCACTGCAGGCATTCAATTTGAAGCACTGCATTAAAGAGGATTTCTCCTAATGTGTGTCTCCAGATCTTTCTGGTTCCATTTGCTGCACTAGATCTCTGCAACTGTGACTTGGCAGGCACTGGCAGTATTTATCCACAGCGCAGAATGCAATAGGAAACCAAAAGACAAGAGGAAGGTTTTCATTATGTAACTGATAAAACACAGAAACAGATGCTGTGCGATTGCTCTGGAATTAGCTGATTTATTTAAAGGGTTAATTGACTCATTTTATTCCTATGGGGTAAACTGGAATTCAGATGAATTGCAGGGATCCAGTGTCTGTGAGCACCAGGAAATCTGCCAACATATATTACTGAATTTCCATCTCCCAGTTTTCAACTATGCTAAATTAGGGTCAGATGCTGCTGTTACTGTCATTCCTGATGCTGGGCTCCCACTGAACAGAAACAGAAGCCGGCTTGTGGGGTCAGCACTGGGATATTCTCAGTTAAACAGCCAAAATGAAAACTAGGAGGGAAGTGGGAATCAACTGGTTTGGGTTTATCCCAGAGAAGTTTCCACCAAAGCATGCTAAAAATACAAAATGGGATGACAAATTGATTCATTTGTTTTGGTTTTTTTTTTCCAGAGGGCTCCAGCAATGGCCTGACCATCTGAACTGAAAGCAGTGGGAGCAGTGACTGCAGGAGGATCAGGCATAAATCAGTGAGGCATCTTTATGAAAACTCCACTTTGCCTGTTGTGCCATGAGGCTCCCCAGGACTGAATTTCATTTGCAGGACTCCACACGACACCTACATACCTTCTGATATAGGTATCAGCCCCAGACATCTGCGCAGGAAGAACAGCCTAAGGCTGAGAGGCTGAAGTTCAAAATCCTGGTCCATCATCTACTTCCCGTGGGACTTTGGGAAACCTGCATTGTCTGACTGTGCCACAGCTCTTTATCTGTAAATTAATACTAGCAGTTCACTGCCTTAAAGATCTATTGCAGAGATAATTACATTATAGCTTATACAATGGGTACAAGATCAAATGAGTAGCTAAGAGAGGCAGACATGAACATCCTGGGGTTTTTTTTCATCCTAAACCAGGCAAACTAGCAATTAAAGCGGCCTTTTTCTGCAACACAGTAAAAAGGATCAGGGGAAATAAAAGAAAGAAAAAAAACCCAACAACCAAAACCCAAAACTTAAAGTGCTGCTCCTAAAAATATAAAATGTAGTTTAATTATGAAGTGAAATTAATTTTAGATTGACTGAGAAAAATCTCATGAGGCATCCAGCCAACCCATTCATCTCCTATCACCAGAGAATTTCTGCTTTCCAAACAGACCTGTAACATTCCACTTCTCGGGATCTTCTCTGAATATCGAGCTTATTATCTTTCAACTCCTTCATTATCTGTCACTGTCATAAAATGCAGTATATACTCCTAAGGAAATTAAACGCTGAAGAAAAAAAAAATGTATTAGGCTATCTAATCACCCTTCTCCTCCCCCTTCCAGGCTTTCTCCCTACTATATCATCTTTGTCCTTCAGTCACACGCAAAAAACTTGTCAGCTTTAGCTCCACTCTTTACCTTTTTGCCCCTCCATTTCCTGCCACTTTGTTCCTTAAATTTAAAATACGTAGCGATATCTAAATGCAGCTGTGTCAGGTGAGTGGGGACGTGATGCCATTCCGACAGGGTACGGTCACTGTGAGCTAACAGGGCTGAGTGCTCTTCATCTTGGTCTCCTTGGATAACACAAATACCAGAAGTCTGACTAAAACTCATAGTACAGGGTGACTCAAAAACCCCATGCACGGCCTCGGTGCTTTGCCCCAACACTGATGCCAATGCTCAGGCTGTGCCCTCACTTGGAGCAGTTGGACCTCAAGGCTATGGCACTGGAGAGCTTTTGGAGAGTGAATTACCCCTGTTTTTTTGCCATTGGTCTGTAACATGCATTTGAGCAGATCTGTCAACCCCAGTATCTCCTCCTGTAAAAGGAGATGCCCTTCATGACTGGACACTGTATAAGGTACTAGCTGCCAGGAGCAATGGTAACATTCACAGCACAACGCTTCCCACTCCAGTCCTATCAACTTGACATCCAGATGATGCCCTTATTGACCCCAGTTTCTTCTTATTTTCTGCAGTACCAATATTTGTGCTGCTTGTTTCAGTTCAGGCACCTCCAGGTATTCCAAACCATCTCAAACTCTACTGCTGCCTTCACTTGCATCCCCACCTCCTGCTGTTTCACCAGCTGCTCCATGTGCAGCACTGCTCCACCAGCCACCAGATTAATGGGCAGAAAGTTCACTTATTTTTACTTTTGCAAGATGTCTGAAAACTCACATCTTCCAGTGGCATGGTCCCACAGCACTCTCCTCCTAGGACTCCACCCCTTCACCTTCTTGGACTGTCCCCAGAGACTCCTCCACACTGCCTGGGTACTGTAGAGAGCCCTGTGCTGAATGCTTACGGTGTTTTCTAATGGAAAATGCCTTGAAAAATGTAAATTGTGAGAATCCTTGAACAGCAGACTGGGAGAGCTTAAACCATTTTTTTATTTTAAATATTTTCAGAAATATATTAAAAACTTTAGCAGCTGCAGTTATCAACAACAATAGGAAAAATGAGAGATATCAAAACTAGCATACTATAACTGAAAGAATAGGTCATTTTTAAATTGTTCTGTGGAGAGCATGGGGATTCTCCTTTACTGGAATAGATTATTAGATTTTAAAATGAAAGCAAAACATTTGGAAAATAAAAGAAAGTCTACCAAATCAAAACAAAGGAATTATGAAAGAAAATGCACCAAGAAATAGAACTTCAGTATCTTCCAAAAAATTGCACCTAATGACCTTCCAAAAGCTGAGATAAAGTAGATCAACTCCAGCTGTGGTGTAGCTGCTGACTCCTGCCAGCTGAGGATCTGACCCAGAACATCTCAGCTTTCTGACAAAATTATAATCAGACTAGAAAATTATAGATTATTCAGACCTCCTCAGTAACGCACAAAATCCTTCACAGCGGTTTTAAGAAACCTCATCTGAAAAACATGAGATGTAGAAGGTGCAAAATAGTGAGTGGGAATCTGCACTATTCTCTTTTTTCCAACAAAAGGTTGCCAGTGTGCCTTAGAGCCCACAAAGCTGGGAATCACATTCTGCCCACCCTCTATTCATCAAACCCTCCGCCAGTGGATGGCTGAAGGCAGGACGAGATCCACATCAGCAGAACCATTGGAAATAAGCTCCAAGTTCTCACATCACTCTGATGTCCGTTGAAACACATACAGGGTATTTGGGGATAGCTTTTGTGGATATCCTAGGCTTGGTTAAATACATGTGTTTGTTATTATATTAATTAGGTATTTATTAAATATTTAAGAACTGCCGATTTAGGACACAGTTATGCAGTGATTGATTAGGTTAAAAAAAAGTTTGCTCTGGGGTTGGGATGGCTTATAATTTCCCATTTCAGGGTCCCTTGCTTTTGCTTTTTTTTTCTTAAGCACTATTTGCAGGGATTCTGTTCAAAGCAGAGCAACACAACTTTGATCATTTGTGACCAATCCTAAATTCCTCTACTTTTAAATACTTTTTAATTATTTGTGACTCTGCTCTAGAGTTGTTGTCCAGTCTGCTAAGATCCGCTCATCCTCTCTTGAGAACGTTTTAATTTATTAATGTGAATAGACCTTGTAAATTCATACTTAGTGATAATTAATTTCCCTTCTGCTCCAGACACTTCTATCTAGGGTGTCTTGTTTGAAGGGCTTCGGGGGTTTTTTTGTGTTGTGTGTTTTTTTTTTTTTCAATCTCTGTTCATCTCATAATATTAAACTCTTGTCTTCGCCATGCAAGGACAGCTGTCAAAACAGCCAACTATTGCTATAAGGGGGACCAGAGTTTCTGCTTCAGGTGGTATTCATAGAGCTGACAAGCTCAAACACAGTCCCCTGGAAAGGGACCGTGCACCGAAAAAGTAGATCAAGCTGCACGATATTGGCTGGTTATCCAGAGTGTATGAATATTGATATAGTGCAGTGTAAAGGGGATCTGGGAACAGAAATCACAGAAAGCTCCTTTAGAGTCAACATCCTCCTTAGGTAATGACTATGCTGCAGTCATACCCCCCCTGCTTTCATTCGCATTCGGTTATCCCTGGCTGTCAAACAAAATAAATGACACATCTCTTGTGAAATCACATCTATATTAACTTTAATATTTTTTCACCACTTTCAAATTGTCTTTTATATATATATATAGCTCTTTAATTAGACATCCTGACAACATGGCAACAGATCAAACTGTTGGATGGGTTCTGAGACTCCTGCTGCTTATGTCAGTGTCATTTTCATTTCCTCAACCCCATTTTTATAATTTGCTTCTTGGATTAACTTTCTGAGGCTCTCTGCTACCAAAACATTCATCCTTAACAATACTCCCCAAGTAAAATAAACCTAAAGTAATACTGCAGTTACTATCTTGCAGTCTTGCAATTATGGCTGACACCGCTCCCAAAACGGAAAACATGTTTAGTATTTTTTTAGAAAACAGAAAACGCTCTGTCCAAATATGTTCCATATTCATTTTTTTTCATGAGAAATATGCATAAAAAGCCTGCTCAGTTCTCAAAATGGAAAACCACGATTTAAAATATATTGTCTCCACATTGCCCCACATGACAGAGGAGAAGAGGAGGAAAGAAATAAACCAAAAATGAAAAATTACTGGCCATTAACATTTCTAAACAATTATGTATATCTATAAAAAAAAATTATTTCTAAAAGACAGTTTCCAAGAAGAAAAGTTACAAAAGAAAAATCCAGTTACATTCCGTTCTTCCCAAGGCAGTTTTTGCCCTTTGCTCCCTCTAATCTTCTACTACATGGTGTCCATCTTAAATTATAATATGTCTACAGCAGAGATTTGCTTTGTCCTGATTGTTCTACAGACACAATATAAAAATATACGGCAATAACAGCTTGGTGGTCACGTGAGTTAGGAAAAGTCATCTCTCTGACTGAGACAGAGGGGACCAGAAATGAAAGATCATCACGGAAAGCAAATCCCTGAGTCTGGGAAAACTGAAGGGCTGATGTAGCTTAAAGTTATCAAACAATATGTTTTGATTTGGGTTGTTAGGGTTTTTCTAAGATTTGTTTGCACGCTAGAAGTATTCACATAGTTTTGTATCATTAAATCAAACCTTTCAGAGCCAAAATAACTCGTAAAGGACTTAAAGGCCACAATTTTGTTTGACGAATTCTCATCAAGGAGAACAAAGGTCAAACCCATCGTTTGCTTTGCTGCTCTTTTTGCTTTTCTTGATGACAGAACTGAAAAGTCCTGTTGAATTTCACGACTGAATGAATACGTTAAGTCAATGTAATACTATATTCCAATGAAATACTACACGCAGCTGAAAACAAAGTAAGTGCCAAAGTCAAGCTCATCTCTGGCTTGCCTCCCCTCTGCTTCCTAAGAGAAGTCATTACCTAGTGTTTATTTACAAGACTGGGGAAAAAAAAAAATCTTGGAAAAATAAAGGCTTCGTGCTCAGATTTCAGGCATGAAATGGTGTCCCACTGTGTCATTTTGGGTTTGCCATTTAAAGGCTTACAGTGTGTTTGCTTGAACAGTCCCTTATTTTAAGAAGAGGAATTTAGTTCTTTGACAGTCTCAGAAGGGCTGCTCAGACGTTTTCATTAATTAGTTAATATTTGTGCAATGCTTAAAGTATCAAGCACTATATAAACGTTAAGCTATGGAATTTGAGCCTACAATTAAATGGCAATTATAAACAATGAAAAATTAATATTTATATGTTTGTTAGCAATTTACATGAACATGACATATTTGCTAGCTTAGCAGAGAGCTCCTAATCTATCCAAAGCAGTATAAAGTTTAGGGATATGGCCAACAGCCTGTTTAAATAACAAAGCAAAAGTCATATTTTCCTCTGTGTTTCCACATTAGCCTTTAAAGCTCCAATTAAAAGCACTTTAAGAACAAACCTTTTGCATCTGATTTTCCTATGCAGTTGCTGTCTACTAGACCTCTTCTACGTGCAAAATGCAGACTTGTCCCTGAAATCACATTAAGTGTGCAAATTCAGAAAAAAAATAAATTTACAAATGCACACATTCAGGTTCAACTTAAAACCTACGGCCCTGAAAGCTCCCGGCTCATCTGTTGACATTAGAAAAGATAAAAGTACCAGAGAAATAGCACAAAATGCTGAGTGCCTTGTTACTTTTCCTGGCTTTTTCTTCTACATACGAATGTCAGACTGTTAATGAAAAGACTCTTAATGAATCAACACTCTCGCAACAGTGTCACTAATGAACTACTGGTAGCTGGAAACGGAGACTAAAAATACGATGGCTCCCTTTAGTGCAGAGTTATCTTATCAAAATGCTGTAGCCAGAACTGTTAGGCTGAAAAATGCATTTACTTAAGAAAATAACATTATGAAGCAGAACCACGGTAACAACAATACTTCTGTTGCCAGAACACACTTGTAGTTGGTGGGTGGCTTGTATAACTTGAGCACTTAATTAAGTGTATTTTTCCAATAAATACATCGTAGGACATTAATTTTTACTGATGGCTAAATATCTGCTAAGTAGCTACCCTATCTCTTAGGCAACCAGACTAGACTTTAATAACTTGCAGGACAAAAGAGCAACGGGCGCACAAAGTCTGGTGAGGATGTTCGCATTTCCATTATAAACTCCATTTTAGCACTGGGGAGGGTACTCTAATTTGAACATTAAAACATGCTGGGAATAGCTTTTATCTGGGAGTGATTTTCTGTTTTCCTAATAAGTGCCATTTGCATCCATTTGGAAGAATATTAAATGTACAGAGCTTGGGGGGGGAAGCTTAAATAAAGAATAGAAAAATAAAAAAAAAGAAGAGAGCCCTAATCCAGAGTGGGCTTCAGGGTTTAAATGCAGTATTGAGCCTTTATATTTGACTCAGAGAGGCTGATGGCAGCAACCGCAAAGCTGATCAAGGTTACATGGGACCTTCAGGACACAGGTCTGTGCTATATAAGCTAGAGATGCTGACTGACAGCGATGCCATCGTCAAGCTGGGAAACAAGCGGCACAACATGCCACTCATGATGGTAGTCCCTTGGAAGTAGAAAATTAAATCACATCCCTGGTCAGTCTGTAAATCCGAAGGATACAATACTCTCTTCAGAGGAGTGTTAAGTTCCACTGTTGTAGACATTTCCTAATTCCAGCTCTCCATAAATTCAAAATAACCTTCACTTCTTTTCCTAAATATCTTTGCAGGAGTTTTCTATGTGTTCTGGATAAGCTATGAATCAGCCGAAACACGTAAGTGCGCTTCAGATATGAATAAAAATGGTTCTTAAAAAATATTTATCAAACTACTGCATATATAAGCTTGTAAAGTTGTTTGTAAGAAAAGCTATTCTGTAACTAAACTACGTTATTACTATGAACCATTAATATATGTTTTAAAGCTATCTGGATACAAGTTTACATTAGTGGCTCAGCCACCATCCACATCTGTAAAAAAAAAAAAAAACAACAAAAAATAAATAATGCCTACAGGAATTGTCAAAATTCATTCGGGCAGTTCCATTTTATACACGATTCATTTCTTATGTTTTAAATATGGAAATATTGATTTGTGTTGTCAAGCCATCCTAAACTCACATAGAAAATAGGCTTCAAAGACCTTGCAGGCTTTTGAATAACTTCAAAATAGTGCAGATAGCATGGCTTCTATCCAGATGTTCTTATTTTCAGCTTTGTTCCCCTTTTCTTTTTCACTAACTTATGCTTCTAGCTTTTTCTACATAGCCTTTGTCCTGCCATCCCAGGAACTCTATTCCTTTGGAAGAGAAGCAGATAGGAGTCATATCTGAAATTACAAGGCCGAACAATTACTTGTCACCCAATCTCCTGTGCTCGAAGAGGGCATGAGAAACAGCTACCCACAAAAAAGCACAGAAGTGCTCTCCTACAGAAAACTCTGTTTACAGACCTTGTAGTCAAAAATAAGGCCACTGTCAAATAGGTCCAGTCCTTTGCTCATCACTGGACAAAGCCAGGGGCCACAACAAAAGCAGAACTAAAAATTAGAATTTTCTAAGTAGTTTATCCAAATTTTCCTGATCTTTCTTAAAAAGGCAGGAAAATGTGTGGAAGTATTTAAGGTGGTACGTCTGGGCAGTCCTCAGCAACTCCATCCATTGCCTCCTGTAGAAGACAACGAGCCCTTGCTGCTTCGCAGGGGCACTAACTCCCTTCAGCAGCATTTACAGCCTCACAGTGGGGACCATCAGCAGAATGCCTGTGATGGTTCAGAAGACATGTCTTTATTTTTCATATGTTGCTGGAGAACAGAGTCCTATTATTCTCTTTTCACAGGAGAGGAGCTGAGGCACAGGGACTGAGGGCTTGAATCAGCACCACAGACATTGGTGGCCATGGCCAGAAGACCAGCAAGTACTCAGCAGGAACGTAACTCTGGAGGGCCATCCTCAGCCATCAGCCTTGCAGACTAAAAAGCTAAGAGAGCCACCAGGGAGTTATATTCATTTGTTTACAGCTTTAATCTTGCCAGCCCCATCTAGAGCCACAGCGAGCAAAGCTCCCTGACTCTCAGCTGCCAAGCAGAGGTTGTGTTGAGCCTGCACACCCATCTGAAGCTTGCCATTCAGCTACAAATTGCACCAATCTTCCCCAAAGCAGGCCTTGGTACGCTTTTATGCCATCTTGAGAAAAAGTTAAAACACTTTCCTGGCTATTTGCTTAATAATGAGAACCCTCATATTATCTGGCCACGTATTTTACAGAGTGTTTCCTTCTCTATTTTACTGGCAGAGAGTTGGTGGCCAATTACATCCTTCAACAGTGAATGGGAATACTGCTCACCATGTCTACTTTCCCTAGCAGCACTAGATAAAAAACACTTCTACATGTGCAAAGGAGAAGAAGAGAGTAAGTCCCATCAAAATGACATGCTGGGATTTCAGGAGGATTCAACTTCTCAAAATTAATCTTGAACAGCTGCTAGATGATATAACCTGAATAAAAGTAATTAAAAGAAAATGAGTTCTGCCCTCTTGTATCCTCCTGACTCATGCCTCATTTTCTACTTCAGGATTTAGGAAAGCAAATGTCTATTTCTGTGTCCATCACCAGAGCGACATCACAGCAAGTTAATTAGAGCGCATGACAGAGAGGCACTATTTTTGCCTTCAAATAAAGATCATTCTGTTGCATGCGAACATTTTTCTTTCTGAGCTTGAGAAACTTCTTAGCTACCAGGGAAGGATCCTCTTTCCCAAAGGTGAACGAAAATTATGCTTTTTCTACAACTTGCAAGCTTCAAGATTAGAGTTGCCAACCATGCTGTATTAAAGAGGATACAGTCAGACTTGGCTGATCAAGCTTAGTTTAGCCTTATGTTTGTGTTTCTGAAACACAGTAAACAATTTTTTACTGTGTACATGCTTACTGACTTGCAAACAAGAAACATTTTTCCTTATCTGAATAAAAATGAAATCTACAAACTCATGAACTGTGTATTAATCATGATTTTTATATTCCAAAGTCTGTTGCTTCATGGAGAGGCCTAAACAGCACTATATATTTATATGCTCTGATAAAGAATATTCCAGGCGTTTACCGCAGATAAACACTACTGAAGCTAAAAGCCATTTTCCCCGGCTTAGTTTGGTGTCTGTGTCGTCACGTGGCTACAGCAATTTGCATTATGTGGGGACTGCTCTCGACTGCAGAATCCAGGGCACCCACCTGAAATGTTTGTTTTCCAAACTTTGACACTGTGTGTCTAAAGCTGGTTGCCCAAATCTATATTTAAAAATCTGAAACCTGTAAATGAAGACATTATTCAAAAGCGGATGACATTAATCACAGTTCTTCACTATCCCAGCTCCTCTTCCTTTGGCCTTTACTTACCTCCCTCCCCAGCCTCAGGAAGGATGGCCAAGGGCACCTGAGAAAACAGATCTTCCCCACGGGTTAATAAAACCCTTCAGTCCATTAGGGGATTCATAGCAAACAAATAATCATTGGTAATTTATAAAAGGGAGTTGTGCATAAGCAAACACAGGTCAACACACTACCAGTTAGCATCCAGAAGGACTCAGCTCTAACTTTCACCCTGTTGCTTTTCTTACAGCCAAGCAGAAGTACTCAAAGGAGGCCTTGCATTGTGCCTTCATTATCTGTGTCTTGAAGTCTTACAGACCCTAGATCAGCAACGAACACGAGAGAAGGCACTTGTTTCTCTGGCCAGTGATCCAAAAACCAAAAAGCCCTTTCCAACTGGAGGATCACGTTAAATAAACACTAGGGTCAGAGGTACAGTATATGAAGAAATGCTGTTACAGTGCATGAGCAGATGAGGAGGAAAAACAGAGCCGTTATGATGGTTTTATGGACTTGCTGAATATATTCCCAAGCGTCACAAAATTTTAACACTGCTCTGACAGGTTAATATATGCAACTTGCCTCCAGGGGCTAAGATTAAGTAGCAACAAAGCTGAAGGAAAAAAAAGGGAATAAACAGTGAGAAATTTTTTGTAAGCACTCTTTCTCTATGGGAAAACTTTATCTAAGTCAAAAAAAAAAAAATGCAACATGTACGTGATTAAAATCGGACTCATAACAAGCAAATTTTAATTGTTATTTGAAGATTACATACACCACCAGTAATTTTCTGTTTTCCTTCCAAACACCAACATTGTTCAAACAAAACCCCAGCACCAGTGTACTCCATATCCATGTGGCCACCGCCCAGCCCACGGAGCACGTCCTACACCACCATCATGGAACAGGGGTAGTCCAGACCGACGAGGCATCGCCCTGGTCAGGAGAAGAGGATTTCAGGGAGCAGAGGCTGCAGGGAGATGTCAGTGAAAAACACAAGGGGTGGACGGTATCTGAGCTCTCCTAATGGCAGAAGGTTCATTTGCTCCACTCCCTCCAGGCTGGGCTATGCCAGAGCTGTTTCTGAGGGAACTGAAGAATGGAAAGGACGAAAGGCAAGAAAAGGGCAATGCCAGAGCCAGTAAAGAGCTGTAGTGATGGCAAGGGTGCTATGAGCAAGGACTGGGACTGAAAGACAGGATGAGGAACCCCAATATCTCACCATGAGGAGGAGGGGCAGAGTCATGCCCACAATCACCCAAGAACCACTGGAGGTGGCAACACAGGAGTTATCCAAGAAACCTGCTCCTTTAGAAAGCCACCATCACTGCTGCTGAATGTGGTCACACATTCTGAAATATTAACGCTCAGGACAAGCCACTTTTATCAGATGAGGAAGCATTTCCAGATTGTCCCAGTCAAGCCAGCTCATCTTTATTTCACTCTTTGATGGCAGTGTGTTTTTAAGAGACATTTCTCAAAGAGGGAAGAGCAGTCATTTGGCACACGAAAGAGAGCAATGCCACGAGAATAAGGGACAGCAGAGCACAACATGTAGCGAGAGCAGAGGGAACACAATGGCAGCAAAAATAGAAGGCACCTGAGAGTGAAGAAAACAATAAGAGCAGAAATCCATAGACAAGGAGCCCGATAAGGGGCCAGGAGACACACCGGGGGCAGTGGAAGTAATAGAGAAGGACAAAAGCACTGTGAGTTATTCGTCAGCCACAGGATGGTCACACGGGCTGGGAAAAAAAGCACAGCACTGCCAAAAAGAAAGCTGCTGAGTGTCCACGGGGTGGGAAGGAAAAGGTGGCCTCGCAGGCGGCGAGGGCTTCACCCCTGTGCAAAGTGCAGGGCAGCCCTTGCCCTTCACCACGGCCCCAGGCTCACAGGGCGGGTGACAAGTCTGAGCTCAGAAGCGCTGCCAGGAGTGTATTTGTAGTCTTGAATTTAGATGGGTAAGTAATGAAAAGCCCAAGGAAAACATTTTAGTACTATTAATTAATTAGTTTCTGTACTATATCTAAAGTTTTGGGATTGTTTTTTCAAAGTCAATTAACTCAGCTTTATGTTTCTAGTAAATAAAAATCTCCATTTTAAAGCAGCACTTTTTAAGCTGAGTGGAAGAGGAAATCGGACCCCTAATTCTGACCCTTACTCTGCAAATCACCCTTTTTTTTTTTTTTCCACAGCAAGATTAAATGTGCCGTTGTTGTTCTGCCAGCCCTTAACACAAATTAATGACTTAAATTACCTTTCATCTCACCTTATAAATTCTACCTTGAAGCAGCAGAAAGCCCAAGGGCTCTCGCATAACCAGATGAAGACAAGTTCACCGCCTCGAATCCTTCCCATCTTGCTCCACTTTACATCAATTCTTTATAAGAAGAGGTCTCCAGGGCTAACAAAGAAGCCGGCCACGCAGCAGAAGGTGCCGTGGGACTTTCAGAGGTAAAAGCCCGTCTCGCGGTGACTCGGTGCACTCCATTAGTCCTAGGAAACACGGGGCACATCGAACACGGCAGATGTGCCCTCGCTTGCCAGGCTTCAGACAAATGCAATCAAATCTATTTTAATCATCTATGAAATGCAAATGCGTTCCACTTGCGCACACGCGAGATCCATTGTCTTCCTCGCTGAAGCATACCATAATGGCAATTAAACATCGTCGCTAACTTAATAGGTGTTCTGATTGCCTATGGGAAATTATCTCTACTTTTTTTTATTAGCATTATTATTTCACGTCACAAAGACTGTAAAACGTCCTAATAATTGTGTTAGGGTTTGTTTGTGTTCTCCCTTTTGTTCAGCTCGGCGGTCACCACCCACCCAGACTGCGCAGCGAAACTGGTGCTCACGCTCAGAGGAACAACGCTGCGTAGTGCCCAGCATTAAAAATACCCTTCCCAACTTCTTCTAAGCGGGCCCTGCGCAGATGTGGCGGTTGCATTAATCTGCCGGCAATCTCGCTCACGCACGCAGGCTCCCTTACGCGCGCTCAGCCCCTTTGTTGTTTGGCTAGAAAGGGCCAGGCAGCTGTAAAGATGTTTATTCTCAGGCCCGCGTGAAAAATGTTTGCGGTATGTACGGAGCCTACAAAGTCAAGAACGATAAGCGTTTAAATCAGACTGGCCACGCAGAGTCAATATTTCGATATCAGAGGAATTGATTCTTGATCTAGTGCCAGCGCCGTGTACTCGATGTACTGCAGAACAATCCGCGCCCAGCCTTCCTGCCAGCACGCCGTTAGGGATGACGAGCGTGCAGTTATCTGATAGAGCAGATATTTGTTCCAAAAGACGATTTTCATTTCAAAGACAAAACATGAAAAGGGCTTACTTGTGGGGAAACCGAATACTGTATTCTCCTCTTGATAAATCAAGCTTTAGAGAAATAAAGCCAAAGAGAGCAGGATTCTGAAAAGAACTTCTGTAGCTCTTTTCATGCTTTTTCAGCTACTCAGCTGGCTTAACTCTGCCAACTAATAATCTTGTGTTTCCCTAAGATGTGTTGAGAAAGAGTTTATTTGCAAATAATTATTTAGTGATAAGGATGCGTGTCTGTTTGCTTTTAAACAGACCCTACAAAGCTAATTAGGGGGTTTATGGTGGAACACAGGGTTCTGTATGGTTTATACCTTAAGCTGCTAATTATGGGATTTCCAACAGCATCTCTTTCTTTCCTTTGCAGAGAGCTAAGACAGTATTATGCGACAATAAAAGCCCTTTTTCCGTGAAAAAGGTGAAATGTCTTTATGTCACAGCCTTGTCAGCTCTCCTCATCACTGGATTTACATAAAAGTAACCAAGTATGAGTAGTAAGAGGCGGGAGAGGGAAGCATCTTCATACCCTTTGAGACTTGAGGACTAACACAATAGTCCTTTTATATTCTGCAAAGACATCTTCACTCCTTGGACACAGACCTCCAGATGCACTTTCTAATTGCAGTTAGCAAGCAGCATGCCCTTGACACAACACAGAATAAATATAACCTGCCCTTTCAAGTGTGTCTCTGTGCTCAAAGCTTACTTTGAGTCTTCACTCTACCAACCAGACCTTACACAAAGAAACTTAACCATGCCTGTACCCACAGCTTTGAATAGTATCACACTTAATGCTACTTTATTTTAGGACGACATCAAGAGGGATTGATACCAAGCTGCTAGCATCCAACTACATTAACTAAGGGCCTACCTCACTCACTGCTCTTCCTCAGGGCATAATAAATAATTACCTGCATGTTTTATTCCACTGCCAGTCTTTTATGCAAGTGCAAACATGGAGCATCTGTCCAGTTTCTAAGAGGAAAAGGAAAGGGTAGACTGTAGAGAAAATTAATCAGAAGCATATCAGAACCTTACCGGGATGCAGCCCAATTAAATTCAATACACACATCCACCATGGAGGCCATTAATAAGCTGCTAACAATTTCTGTACGTCCCTGCTGGGCTTGATACAAAATTTTGCCCCTATAATGAACTCTGCAGGCTTTACAGGTGGGATTTTCAAAAGTGTTCAACACCGACCCAGCCCTGCTCTCCTTGAACTCAGCTGGAATTTTAACCATCAGCTTTACGGGGGAGGTAGGGAAAGGTCAGCCTTGAACGTTCTCTGAAATCTCACTCCGTCAATCTGCTTAAGCCCCGCACAGCTCCGTGGGGAGAGTTTTGTTGCGTTTATTGCACAGAGTAGGGAGACTTTGTATAGAATGAACATCAGATTGCGTGCTGCAGAAGTACAGGCTATTTCTGCATTGTTTATCTGTCAAAAGAATGGGCCTTCAAAACAACACCTACACCTACACAAATAAACAAATCTTTCCTACCCAGGGAGGGTAACTCCATTTGCGCTCACATGTGTAGTCCAAAGACACAAAATACAGCTATTGATCTAGTCCCTTAAACAGAAAAACTAGCAAAAAGCAGAGTTGGACAAAAGACTAACAGGCTGAAAAAAAATGCAAACTTCACAGAAAAAGCATCTTGAAATTTTGAAACCTGCTTGTGAGGCTCTGATTGACTGTGGGAACACAGAGCAAGTAATAGCAGCTCTACTAGTAGGTTGTTGATTCAAGCTTCAAATTAATTACAAATTCATAATTAATTATGAAGTGCTACCCCTTGCTCTGCTTTCCCATGGCCTGAGGAAGAGATAGATTCTCAAAAGCTCAGAACAAATTTCTGTTTTATTTTTAGTCAGTCAATCTCACAAAAGGTCTTACCTACAACTTGAGGTCTTGGTTTTTTATATTCCATCCATGTGTAGGCTAATCAGCTGGTGCAGTCATCTGTGACACTTAAATAGGAAAGATGCAAATAAAAAGCAAAGGCAGAGCAGAAGAGACTCAAATACTCTTCCAGGGCCATAGTAAGGGCAAAGCATGAGGGGTGTCCACCCTCGGCATGGCATCACCACGGAAAGAGGCGCCAAAGAGAGACAGAGGTCTTCTGGCCACCAGCTGCTCTTGTCCATGCTCATGAATGAAGGAGGACATGGCAGGGGCCTGTGCGGTGGGAAGCATCTGGTGCTCACAATCCAGCTTTCTCCCAGCACCATCCACTTTGCAGCGTGGAAGTGAAAGACTTTTTTCCTCCGTGGTATGAATCTGGCACCGGATCCAGGACCAACAATGGGCCAACAGCTACAACCAGCCAGGTCCTTAAACCACGGCTCAGACAGCACGTTTCCCCGCACACATCTCCTCTGGCCCAGCTCTACAGGTACCAGCTCTGGTGGGGTCAAAAGAACAGAATGGCGTGGCAGGAGGTATAGAGGTCATTCATTAAGGAGAAGGTTTCAGCTGTGGCCACCTCTGGTGTGGTCCTGCTGTATAGTGTGAGCAGGTGGGGAGCAGACAGGGGAATTTTTCCCCTGTCAGTCTCTTCAAAGCAGCACTCCTCGGGCTAGAGATCCCTGAATGAGGCAGGGATCTTGTGGTTTTGGCTGGGGCTTCTCTTATGGGTTGGGAAAAAGACCTTAACAGCCTGTACCTGAGTGTGCTTTTCTGCCTGATTTGACCAGCCCTGTAGCAAGACCTGGCAGCCTTTGCAGAGCTGTCATCTCCTAAAACCAAAGGCAGTCCAACGATATATGGGTCCTGCTCCCAGATTCTCCCAGAGGCACTGCTCGCTCTGCAGACACTGTCAGGGCTCAGACCTCCAAGTTGAACGTTCACAGGATGCTCACAGTTCTCCTATCCTCACATGGCCTCCACGGTAGCAATGGCAAATCCTTTTGTTTCCCTCTGCTGAGTTTCTAGCTCTATGAGATTAAGAAGGGTCCATATTAGTCTGGTTTTGGTATGTTTGTTCATTTTTCTAGTGTTTCCACTAGTATACATCTTGCTAAGAAGCAGTATTTACGAGGGAAAAAGGGTGGTATATGCAGCTCAGCAGATTGAAACGATCTTTTGTTTCAGTCATTACAGAAGGATGGAGTGGTTACAGGCGAGTTTTTGCTTACAGTTACAAAATCAACATATAGTATGTAAGTAACCTTAAAAACTTTTAATGTCCAGTAAACATTGATCACTAATGTATCATATGTGTTCATTCCAGGACCGAGCAGCCTTAAATAAAGTGTTCTGTGAATCGGCAGCCTTTTGGCAGACGGCGGGAAACAAAAACTATCCAGCCTTGTGGTATTCCCAGCTTGCCTAGCATAGCTTAGGAGTAATTCTGAAGGAGGATAAAGCAGTTTGGTAAAGTTACACGGGGCCGAGTCTAAAGAAAGGAGAATTCTTTTGCTAGGTTGGCCACTGCTTTCTTGGGCAGTCTCAGGCAAATCGCTTACCTGGCTTTAATTTTCTACTTAAAAAGGAATATATGGAACCTCCCATGCTTGCCTGGTCTTCAGAGTAGAAGCTGTCTCTAAATATGTATGTACCACAACACAGTCCTGGTCCTGATTGGAGCTGATAGCTGTTATCTTCATAAAAATCAGTAAATAAATTGTGATGTGTAAGAAAGCCATTTGGCCTGAACCCAATGGCATGTGACCAGAAGATGGCAATATTCAAAACGCAGGACTGATACCAGTGTACTTATAGGTCATATGTGTTGCGGTTCCCTCAGGGTACCCCCACCTCCTTTTGTCAGCGATATGAAACCTCCACAACCGGCTGAAATCACCTTCTGAGCCAGGAGTAGGAGTAGGTAATTTAGTTTCCATGGTAATGCAGTTCTGGACCATTCTTAAGCAGAAGCTGCCAAGTATGACAAATGGTAGGTGCTGATTTTTTTATGTGAACAGCTATTCACTATGAATTGAAATGAGATTGCCAAATTCACTTTCCTTGGGACTGGAGTTAGGGTCAAAAGCTATTGTTACATTCAAGCCATAGTCCAAAACTAGCACTTTAGCCACCCATCTCCAGCTGCAATATAGAATTTTTGAAGTCATAGAATAAAAATGAATGACTCAATATCAGAGTTGTCAAATAGATGAGACAGATTTACATCGAGCAATTCTACAATGCTCTGTAGCCATGAATTAAAGGAAACATATGACAAATGACTCTTATTCATTCCCTCGTGGGGAAGAAATTCTGTTTTAAACACTGCTGACTGTTGTGCAGTTCCTATTATATATGTGTATCTATGAAACCTGCGTCGGGATAAATACACAAAATGGTAAGGGCTTGAATTCAGCTACTTTTCTTCGATGAGCCATCACTGTATAATAAACCATAGTAGGTTTTGCACACTGCTAATCTCCCCAAACAGTGAGTAATTGGTCTTGGAAAATGCTGTAATACAGCAATTAGTAACACAACAAACAAAAGAGGAAAAGGCCCTTTCATTTCAGCCTTGTTTTCCTTCAGAATGAAGCAGTAGGAAGACAGGTTGCCAGATCAAGTAATTTTTAACATCATCTCTGCCATAAAAGCAGCCCAAAAAGCAACTCAGTTTTGCCCAGGCTTGAGGAAATGGGGGGAAGGGTCCTGCCAGCACCCACCTAGCTGGAGTGGGATGCTGCTGAGCTGTCCACAGCATCTGCATGGCAGCTGCCGGCTGGGGCTGGATAGGCTCCCCAAAACCATCCCAGGGACCCCAGCAGCCAGATAGCATTGAAGACCCGTAGGGATTTAGGCCCTAGTCCATCAAGAGCCACCTGTGGACTATTTGCAAACTGGCACACTCTGCACGGCAAACACACAGAAAAAGTGACTCCCTGAAGATTGTTTTCTTCATACCGGCGACTCTTTCCATTTGCAAAGTTACCTTTGACAAATACAAAGAAGGGAATAATGCATTCTAAATCTTGGGGGAAAAAAAAGAAAAAAAAAAAGAGATAAATTCCCAACTCGTTCAGTTCTGGAAAGAGAAGAAACAGAGGCGAGAAGCATCATGACAAAACAACATTTTCTGCCTTTACAGCACCCTTCCCCACCCTGGTACTCAAAGCCTTTTGTAAATGTTCACTGAGCTACCCAGCATTTATGTGCGTTAAAAGACGGATTCTCCCTGGCATACCCTATTCTCTGTTTCTTCTCTGCGAAATGTCTGGAAATAAGGGCAGCCACACACTATTTGGTTGGATTTTTTGGCATTTACATGACACAGTTGATAAGAGCTGGAATTGAGACATAGGCAGGTAAATGGACTTGGGGTGACACTGTGAGAGTCTTGCAGAAGCAGGAACGGAACCCTTGGGTGCAAAAGGGGCACAGTGACTCCTCTGACCCACCCCAGAGCAGGTGTGGGCTCAGTACACCTACCTGAGCTTGCCAAAGGCCCTCCGGCAGTACCTGGTCCCCACACCCTGGTCCCCCCAGCCTGCCCAGACCTTCTCCCGTGCTCTGCCGGCAGCTGCCCGGGTGCTGCGGTGGGACGCCGAAGCAGAGACACTTCAGCACTCATTTCCGACTCTCAGAAAGCAACAGCAGGTCTCACGGGGGACCACATCCTAACACAGCGGAGTGGAGACATCTGTTGTGAACTGTAATTAGCACTGATTCCCCAAAAGCAGGCTGTCACTCTCAGCCACTAGTGCTGAAAGAGGGGTTGCTTCATCCTTGCAGCGCTAAGGAGACGGGTGGTGGCTTTGGGTCTGCTGCAAAACCCGAGCAACTTCCTTAGGGATCGCCCTGACCAGGCATGGCCAAAATTTAAGGGAGATTAATATTAATTCAGAGCAGGTTGTTGCTGTTATGCAGCAACTAATCTCAGCAGAGTGGCAAGTTTTGGTTAGGTGGCTCAGCAGCAGACACCTGCAAGTGCTGCAGTAATGGACGTCCGAGAGGCAAGAAATAACGTGGGTTACACCACTAGCAGGGAGTTTAACCAACATACCTGAACTAATAACAAATTTTAAGAGATGAGGCTTCCCAAATTGCTCTGGGGCCACTACTGGTGCTCGTGTCTCCTGCAAGGGATGCCCGAACCTGTTAGTTGCTGGCATATCGGGTAATTACCAGGCAAGCCTTCCCCCTCAGGTAACTCATATTGATGCAGAGGGGTGTACAATCTGTAGTGTAGAACTTTTCCGAAGCGGTGACTGTTTTCATCTTAATGTTACGGTTAAAAGTGGGATCTCTATGCCCCTGCATGCCCCAGACACTTTTGGTAATGCTGAACAGGTAACTGGGGAAAGCACTTACAGCTCACCATGTACTGCCTTCCCTGCACACAGAGAGGGAATTTTTGTCACCTGCCGACATACAGCACTTCAGAAAGTCAGGAGACGGTGAGCAGACACTGGAAACCTGCTTTGCCCAGGAACCTTACTGACCATCGTGAGTCTCTCCTCTGTAAAAAGCTCTTACAACTTCATCCCCTGTCTCTCCCCTGCCTCACCTAGACAGTTCAGCAAGAAAGAAAGAGCAGCAGGAAGCTGCATGCTGTTTTTCTTTAAGTATTTTTTCATTTAACTTAGCCACTGGGCTTTATAATGCAGCCTGCCTGGGACAATGCATTAATAGTCTCATTTCACCAGTGTGACAGAATGACAAAAAGCCCAGTGTGTGCTGAAATATGCACTCCCCTTGCTAAGCCTGTAATCCCAGCTTTGATTTATTTTGTTTGTTTGTTTGTTTCGTTTAGGTAATCAGCACAAACCTAATGAGAATGAATCAGAAATTGCACTTAATTTTGTCTTCTGCATGGCTTCCATCTTTGATCAGAGACTGGAGAGGATGGGCCAAGGGAAGTTCATGGCTTCCTCCCTTAGATCATGTTAAAAGCCTGTTTGTGATACACGGCAGCCTCCACGGGAACTATTTTCTTGGTCATAACCACAAAATCCCTCCTGCCTTCCCTGCAATTTCCTCCAGGACACCAAAAGTGCAGGTGCATTTCCCTAATTTGGGCTGTCACAGCCATTCAGCTCCAGTGCTGCTCTGTCACTTGCTGTCACCGTTCCTCCAGCTGCAAACAGTTCCTCCAGTTATGGCCCCAGAAGAGATGACCCAACCACAAGCCCTGTTGCAGAGAGATTTCAGCACCCGTACTCACAGCAGCACCACCACCAAAGATCTTCTCTGCCACCATCCTCCAAGCTCGGAGTCAGTGCGCCCTTGCTCATTTGCCTGCCTCTCACTCTGGGCACACGCCGTGGCTGTGCGCACCCAGACAAGCTCTCCCATCCCTTTGGCAGAGCTTCAAAGAGTTGCCAGATTACAGCTGCCATTTCTGATTCTTTGATTTTTAGAAGCTGTTTGCTAACTTTTTAATGAGCTTGTGATGCTGATCACACAGTCCCCACCTTCTCTGACTCTGCAGGACACCAGCAGATGAACAGAGGGTCATAGCCTCAGTGGTGGCTAATCAGCATCTTTGTGAGACCCCCTGGCCAGCTCACAGCACCCTGATTGAGTGTGCTGGGGCTGAGGTGAACCAATTACTGTAAAACCAGGAGAGATCATGTGGAAAGAAGGGTTAAAGGCTGAACAGTGCACAGCTTTAGTGCAAAGGAGAGCAGAAAGGGTGGAAAAGGCAGACTGAGAGGACTGAGGAGCTATAAAATCTGATCACTCTTCTGGTTCAAGGATGTTCACATTGCAAGGTAAGGAACTGCAACGTACATCAACCTGGGCAGGCAAGCTTGCCTTCAGAAGTGCATGAGCGTATCTTCCTGATAAGGTCAACGGAAAATTCCCATTGATCTCAAGAGAGCTTGGATTTTCAATTAATGCAAGCCTACTGGACTTTATGTGCAATTATGCAGCATTTGTAATTATTAATTTATCTCTCCTCTGACTTCCAGTTGACTTCTGAAAGGGGATAATATATTACACCACTGCTAAAGACTGAATGTACACTTGGACTTACATCAAAGCGCCATTCTCAATGATAAAAGACCATGAACTGACACACCATCCTCTTCTGGGCCAGTTTAAGAAGCAGCACGAAAATAATCTTATTGGATGCTTTTAAAAATGACCTGTGAGCCTGCATGCTTGAATCCAGTTACTATACCGTTTTACTTATCGTCGACTTAAAACCTTTTCCTTGCGTTAACGTGTAACCGTAGCACTCCTTCCAAAGCCAAGATGCTGAGAGTTGTTTTTTCCATTCTTCTACAAATTTTGTTTCACAAGCAAGATTCGAATAGTCTGCACCTGCTGTTTCAAGAACCCTGAGAAGTTGTGAAACTCCCCGGTATGTTGCAACAAGTTGCTTTTACAGCACTGCTAGGTATTCAGAAATGAGCTGTTCATCTCTTCCTCCCTTTCGCTTTTAAACCCGTACGCAGAAAGTCAATTCAACTCAACCAAGGCAACGTTTGTGCTTACTGCATTCAGAGCTACAGAAGTCACCGGGTGTTACGACACAAACTCTTCTAGCATGGAAACTGCATACACAGCTACAAGTGAACAACAGTTTTATTCCCTCCTACAACACATTGCTTGATGCTAACTACAGAAACCACGGAAATCAGTGTGGCTCCAAAAGCAGGATTACTGGAAGTTTCTTGGAATATGTACTATTTTCAAAGTTGAAGCATGGATATTGTCAAAGGCCAAAGAGACACTTGAAGAAGCAGCTAAGCACAAAGGCATTCCTCCCAGGCATGGAGGCTGGAGGTAGCCAGGGAGGAGGAGTCAGAGGGAAAGGCAAGCGCAGACGACAAGCCAAGCAAGAAGCCACATTAGCAGCACATTTGGCACTGCTGATAAGCTTAGCCAAGAAGAGAGGGAGATGAGAAAACAGCACACCAGGAGAGTGGGAAGCAATGTTCAGATACGGGTCTGAGTCAGAGCCACATCGTGGGGTAAACACAGACAAGCTTTTGGCCGCAGTGTTTTGGATGTCTTCAAGGAAAAAACTGTGAGAAATTGGAAAGGCCAGGTAAAGAGTAGTCTGAAGGAGTCAAGATGAGGAGTAGAAACATTAGCTAGATGTTGGTCACAAGTAAGAGAAGAAGAATCACTCTGAGACCATTTGGAGAAAGCATCATCAGCCTTGAGCAGTCTCCCAAGGGTACAGGGAAGGAAGAGAAGTGCTAGAGAATGAAAAACTGAAAAGATTATGGTCATTTATACAATTCAAAACCTGGCCTCTGCAGCATTCCTCACACAGGTATTAAGCAGAATCATGACTCGTTACCTCTTTTTTATAGATGGGACCTTCATGCACAGAAAGACGAAACAACTTCCCCAAAGTTACCTAGCAGGTCTGTGGCAAAAATGACAAATGAACTCAGGGATCCCAAACCCCACTCCAGTCCAGGATTTGAACCTTGTTCTCCATTTGCAATCAGTTTAATAGAGGAAATAACTGCAAGTTGCTGGTAATTGTCAAAAAATCACTCATACAATCATCTTTAACCGATGAGCTTTTTTTCCTGCCCTTTGTCTATGCTGGTTATTTGTTAGTGATCATTTGTGGTGTGAGTAGTCAGGACTACAGTGTTATTTTTTTTTTATAACCTGACTGGGTACAGAGGTTCCTGAAAAGCTAGTAGCTAAAAAAAGAACATACAATCCCCAAATACATCTGAATGAAATCTGTATTCTGCACAGGTACTTTTGACCAGTAATTGGAAAGCCCATACACTGGTGAGCTAAACACTCAAAATCCAACAATTATTTGAGATGTCTATTTTGCTATGTTTAGATTGTTAGGCTGAAAGATGAAGACAAAGGGAAAGGCTGTTCATGTACCATAATGGGGAAAATGGAAAGTGGCTGGCAATCGCTCTAAAATACACAGAGCTTTTTATGAACCATGCTGGAATATGCAGGCTCTTGAGCAGTGGCCCTACACTGTAAACAGCCACTTTAAAAGGATGTATCTCAAAACTAATGCATTGCCTATGCTGTGCACGAAAGCATTTATTTAGAAAAAAACAAACAAAACAACCCCACAACTTATCAGAATACCACACTGTAAGTAAAAGAGCAGACTGGGGACTCCATTCTGCCACCTAAACACAGCTACCTCGTGCCATGTGAAATCTCCTAGAGTATCCTCCACGACATCCCAGCCACTTTCCCATGATGACATAGCTCCTTTCATGGGTTCCTTGCCTTCCATGTATACAATGTCTTACATCACATCTGGCACTTTAAAGCCCACTGATACCACCCCAGTGTCCCGAATTAGAGCCAGAAAGAACACATTCATACATTCCTTTTTTGCTTCACTCTGAATTTCATGAGTGCTCTGCCCTCCAGTCAGCCTAGAAATTACAAACTGCTGCCTGTAACATTAATATTTTGTCCAGAGAATGAATGCTATCCATCTTCATTGTCTCCTCAGAAAAAGTTTTGATACTTCCATTTCTTCTACAAACAAAATCAACATATAATTTATGTTTGTGAGCAAAGTGATTTTATGGTATTTCTCTTTGTTGACAGAATGATTGGAATAAAATTACATTCTGTTGACAAAAAAATGTGATGAAATGTCGTTTGTGAACATTATGAACAAAAGAGTTTGACAAAACGCAGTTTGCCAATGGGATGTAGTAAAGGTTTTAACAAAATGAATTCCGTCTGTCTGTTATTTGTCCTAGGAACGACACACAAAGTTTTTCAAAACCCACCGTGTCAAAATAAAAAGCACAAATTCCACTTAGAAAAGCAGCAAACACTGCCTTTACAGAAGCCATTCATTCCAGTGTTTTAAGACATATTGCTCTAGGTCACCTTTGTTTTTCCAGAATTTTGTAACTTCTCATAGAGATATGCTGGATTCGCATGTTTTGGTACAGATCCATCCTACACACTACCAGTCATGATCAGTCCTAGGCTTTCACGTTTTCCTGGATCTTTGGTAAACTGATCAATGAGATAGAATGTATGCATTCCCAGGCCTACTCGATATGTTTAAAGATAATAGTGTTTGTTCTTGGAAGGCATCAAGCCTCTGACAGCAGCAGGAGTACTCACATAATTTAATTCCTTCAGAGCCTAAGCAACAGTCTGACAGCATCTGGAAAACGTGTGCCAAGTTATTTTCTCTTTGAACTTCGATGCCTGACATCTTTACATGGACATGAGCTCATATCAGGATGGACAGAAAGGGAGGGGAATCTCTCTTTGGTGGGCTCAAGTGAATAGGCTTAGACAAGGCTGATTTACCCTTGGTGGCTGAGGGCCTTTAGGTTAAAAGAAGTGTGATGGTTCTATGGGGAGTGGGATATAAAAGCACAGGGTCCAGAACAAAGGGAATAGAGTAAATTACAGAAAGAAGTCACCATCATGAAATGGTTGAGCACTAAGAAAAAAAAAGAAAAAAAAAGAGCTACTGAGAAAGATTAAAGTGGCAAAAGAACAAAAGCAAACGTCAAACAAAATTATGTAAGTATCAACACATTCACAACAAATAGAAGAAAAAAAATAAAAAGCACAGCTTGAACAGAGCTGGCTGCATTGCATCCTTCCCATCTTGCTCTGTCGTTGGGCCCAGAGACTATAAACCAGATTAGCAGAAGCAACTGCTCCTGGGTGATGGTGAAGAGGACAAGTTTCTTTACAGAGTCGATGTGTGTGACTGGTTTGAAGGATGGACTAGGCCAGGCTGGTCCCTGGGCTCTGCCCACGAGGCTGTCAGTGCTCCAAAGGCTCTGGCAGGTTGTGACACAAGTTGTCTTTTCCTCCGGACAGATGAAAATGAAAGAAAAACATTATAATACCACCAACACTGGAGAAATTCAGTTTGATCTTCCATCACACCCTGAGGGATACAGTCCCCAGCAAAAGCACTGGTGGGATTTTGGCCATACCCTGCAGCACATCAGCTAGTCATGGCGCGAATCACCCTTACACCCATCAAATCCCCGTGTGGCTAAGTGAGGAGGTACAGCAATGACATAGAAAGAGTTCAGTTAGACCCTACAATGAAGACACGCTTTAAAGCATTCACAAGATTGAGCTTTTCAAGTCACTGGCACAGTCAGAAGGACTCCAGACACAAGTTCTGAACCTTAATGTCAGCGGGCTAAAAAAATCTGTGAGCTTGGGTCCGCCAAAGATCTTGTCAGACTTGCTTTTAGCACTCCAAGGCTGCGTAAAGGATGTTTAGCTCAACTCTGTAAGGGTTAAAGGTCTGGAGGAGACACACTTCTGTTAATATTTGTACAGCGACAGACAAGCAATGATATAAATTTACATTCATCAGTAAATGCCTCTTAGAGCTAAAAATACAATTAATTGCACTGCTTGCGCTAAGGTTTTTGTTCTTTTCTCACTTCCCTCTTCCCCCCCACTGGTGAGGGAGAAGAAGGGAGCTGATGTGGTAAATGGTTTTTCCCCTGATTTTTCCCTTACAAAAGAATAAATGAGATGAAAAGGTAAGAAATGTTCTAAACATAATCAGCACACACATACATTCTAAAGAAAATAGCAAATTAAATGCAAAGCCTATGCTAATGCATCATCCAGGTTGAGATTTTAATTGCAAAAAGTCAGGAAATGTAAAGTTATGGTTCTCACAGTAATCATCACTCAGCCCCTTGAACACAGTCAGGATTTGTATTCCAGGCAGCGTGCAGCGTTAACTCGAACACCAGCGTCTATATGTGTTCTCGGCCTTCATTACAGTTGCTGGGGGAACCATAATTCTGCATTTGCTGGCTTTTGCTCAATTAATTTTTTTCTCCCTATTGCTCTGCTATGAGGTTCTTGCATTTAATTTCACTGTATTGAAAAAAAAAAGCAACAAAAACAAAATCTGTAAAACATTGACAAGAAACTGGAACTTTCCATTGCACGTTGAAGTTCGGAGATAATTCATTCTGTCTGTGCATCCTAAAGTTCATGTAGGACCATGGAATCATTTTAGAGCACAGGTATATGAATAATAATAGTAATACCAGTATTAATAAATATTAATAGTACTAATAGCAGTAACAACACCACATTCTTATACCTGGAGCTCCACCTCATTGTGCTGTGGGTGCAAAAAGATCAAGTAATTGGCATGCTTCGGACAAGGGCTTTTTTTGATCTTTCTACGATAACTGTACTTATAATACACTTCTTTGGAGTGAAGGCAATGCTGAGGTCCCATCCTGGGGGAGAATAGCGAGTTTATTCCCACTGAGCCTGTCTCAGAAGCATTTCACCACAAAAGCAAATTGCATGCCCCCCCGTCTGCTCTTCATGTCCTTCTTTCTGTAATCCTTCAACAACATGTTTGCAGTGGGATGTACCTCCCTGCAGCTCTGCCTGGCTGACCTGCAGGAGTAGCCATGAAAGACTTAATTCTAGCGGTCTGAGACATTAGTTGGAAAACAATGCTTAGAGTAGGAATTTTCCTACTCTGAAACAGAAGGGTCATCAATCTCAGCTTCACCTCTGCTGTGTATTTTGAAGGCACACCTGCAGACGGACACTGAGCAAGCCTCACCAGCATTAATAACACGGTCCTCTTCGTGCTAGCAGAGCCCCAAGCCACTGCAACCTCACTCGCCTCTCGTCCTCCTCTGGATGAGAGGGCGGCTTCCTGCAATGTGCCCACAAGGATGCACTGGATGCTTCAAGATCAGATTTCCAAAGTGGCTGAAAGCTATGAAGATGAATCCAAGCCCACTCAGAGCCTAAATAATGGAGCACTTGGGCAAATCCCACTAATCTCACCTTTCTGTTATAGCTCATATGCATATAAAATCTATTCCTAGGAAAAGCCATTCCCCAGGAGTCACCATTCTCATGCAAACTGTCACGCCAAGGGTTCCCTTTATCTTACGGCAGTGGGTCTGCAGG
The DNA here is from genome assembly GCA_013396935.1 of Baryphthengus martii. Lineage (NCBI taxonomy): Eukaryota > Metazoa > Chordata > Aves > Coraciiformes > Momotidae > Baryphthengus > Baryphthengus martii. The sequence goes on along the minus strand of VWZK01013495.1, from coordinate 38,771 downwards.
TCAGGCAAGCCCATTAACCCCAGCTGGAACACCTCTCACTCAGAAGCTGCATTCATATAAGTATCCTAGGCTGAGAAGATACCAGTATTGTCTCTCATTGATAAGTCCTTGCATTTCCTTCATAGAATTATTCCGTGTTTTACAGCTTAATGTTAGCTAAAGTGCAAATGGAGAACACAGGTGCCTCCTGCCCTCTGGAAGGTTTCTTACAAACTCTCCTCTCACCCTGGAAAGTGTGGGGTTTGTGCTATCAGATCAGCATAGCCACAGGTGAGCCTTGGCCTCTGATTTAAAAAGAGCTACCAGATGCACATGGTCCAGATCACATGCTATGTTTGTTCCAGAAAAAAATCTTCCTTTACATTGTAAATACGTTAAATGTCTTCTAAACGTAGTTCTTGGTAGGACTTGTTAAAAAGGAGGCGTATCACAAATTTCTCACTGAAAAATTGCATTTCTTAAAAATGTAAGCAAATCTTGGCAGAAACTTTATTTGCTTTTTCCAGTATTTATCCCCCCACCCTCAAAAAAAACTCACAATTAAAACCTACCATTTCTTACTATTGAGATCTTTCTTCCTTTCTCTTTTAACCTTTTTTTTTTCATTGTAAAGAGAACGGAAATAGGATTGCTAAGAAGGGAGAAAAAAAGTTACGGAGAAAAATTGCCACGGATTTTTTAAAATCCAAGTTAGTTTTTTCACTCCTTCTCTGAAATATGTTTCTGTGGTTGAATTGTAAGCCTGTAAGTCAGCCTGTTCTTTGGACTTTGAATGCAAAGAGCATATTCAGCCAGAGGTAAGCATCCAAGGTATCTGGCAGAAAACCGCATCGGATGGAGCAGCAGCTCCTGACCGTACAAGAGAGAAGAAACGGTGTTGGCAAAAATGCAAAAAGCTAATTCAGGTCTACTTAATACTTTATGACAATTTTCTCAAACCATAGTCAGGAGAGTCCTAGTTCTCTGCAAAGTCAAGTGGCCTACAGCTGATCCACAGCATTGTACTAGGCTTTCTACTTGTTTCAATTAAAACCATGATGGTCCCATAGTGAAAAAAAATGACAGAAGTCCACTGACCTAGAAGATGTAGGAATCATTGCTTTCAGGGGTATGCAACATGGAAATAGATCTAATACAGGCCATGAGAGAAACACTGCTTAGCAGTCATGCAGACTTTAGATATAGCTTCACAAAGAGCTCATTTCACTGGTAATGAACCAGCTACAGAGGACTCAGGGCAGTTCCATCAAAGAAAATAAAAAGTGCAACCTTCCAGCTCTCTGTACTAAGGAAAAGGGCTGAATTTGCTGAAATATGTCACCAAGTAGAAAACTAGATCATAAGTGGAGATGAGCAAGCAGGATTTTGGTGTGTCCTACAGGACTCAGCTCTTATAAACACCCCTAGATGTCAGACAGGACTACTAATAGCCTTAGGACTGCTGAAGAGTGCTATCTGGAGTACAGTCTTTGCTTAGTGCTTTGTAACTCAAAAGAAGGAGGCAGAAAAAAGAAATTAAGGGCCTGGAGGTGTGAGATGGGTGAGGAGAGGAAGCTGTATGCAGGGTGGTCATTCAGGTTGGGTGGACCCAGGGGGAGGCAAATGCCAGGAAAGATGAGGGATGTACAACGAACGGATGGGTGAGGGCAGTGACCAAGACCTGTTTTATTTTCTTGGGACAGCAGAATATTTTCACCAAAAGCAAATGGAAGTCACTGCTCTCTAACAGTGACACCATGGACAATTTACCACAACTGGTCCTCACTGTAAAAAATTTCTTCCTTATACCTAGTCTAAATCTACCGTCTTTTAGTTTAAAACCATTACCCCTTGTCCTGTTGCAACAGGTCCACATCTTCCTTATAGGTCCCCCTTTAAGTACTGAAAGGCTGCAACAAGGTCTCCTCAGAGCTTCTTCAGGCTGAACCACCCCACCTCTCTCAGCCTGTCCTCATAGCAGAGGTGTTCCAGCTCTCTGATCATTTTTGTGGCCCTCCTCTAGACCCACTCCAACACATCCATGACTTTTTATGCTGTGGACTCCAGAGCTGGACGCAGTACTTCAGGTGTGGTCTCCAGTTTGGCCGCCTGGGCTGCGAGCACACAATGCCCGCTCATGTCCAGCTTTTCATCCACCAGTACTGCCAAACCCTTGTCTCTCAGTCCTTCATCCCCCAGCCTACATTCATGCCAGGGATTGCCCCAGCCCAGGTGCAGGACCTTGCACTTGGCTCACATGTTAAGAGGGGGAAAAATGTAGGGGACATTAGCCAGCTCCTTCAGCAATCTCCTTATAAATGTACCGGTCTTTCTCACTACTGGTTGTACCTATTTTTTTTTATTAAAAATGGACTTTGTAAAAGCAGACAGTGAACACTTGCGGTAAAGTTACTCTGCAACTTTCCAATTTCTGCTTCAGATCTCACTTTGAAAATCTAACAATTTAAAAAGAAACAAAAGCGTCTCGCAGAATGATACCAAAGGACAAAGTTATTTTAGGAATACAATTTTAATCAGTGCAGTACCAGCATTTAAATCTGCTGCTGTACTGACATCAGCGGAGGAAAAAAAAAAAAAAAAAAAGAAATTAATTAAAAACAAGGAGTCCAGAGGGAATGGCAGTTTTGGAAATGAATCCACACCTGTGTCACCTTAAACGTGTCATTACTGCAATTCACCCTCTATGCGGAAATTGTGGGGGGAGCAAGAGCTGTCAGCTGGCTTGTTAGGAAGAGTTTCACAGCTCGAGCGTGACACCTCTGCTCTGCGATGTATAATGGCTAACAACTGATTTCCAGCTGACTCCCTGCATTAGGGACTCAGCAAAGGAGTCACCTCAGTTTTTATTTCCACATGAGCCCATGGTGTTCAGATTACGGAGGTGAGAAGACAAATGAAATCAATAGTGTCTCTGTTCCCACGCAGATTTACTATCAAAACACAGCGTCAAGGGAACGGTTAAGGGTACAGCAAACGAGGGTGACCACTCACCAGATATGGGTGACGTGTCACATACACTCTCTTGTCACCCAGGGCCAGGGCACCAACTCCCTTAAAATGCACTGATACCTCATCTCTGCATCCCTGGTGTTTCGCTGCCCCACGTTCAGCCTCCACATGGAGTAGGAGCCATGAGCTGGAGCACTGCTGGGTCCATCCCCTAAATCTCCAGGATCTCCCTTTGAAAGTATCCCACACCAGCCCCCTGTTCCCCATCAGCTCCTGGCGAGGGAGTAACCACCAGCTGGGCTAGAAGGATCCTCAAGAATCACTCGGACATTGAACCTGCAAAAGTAGTACCACGTTGCAATGTGAAAAGCTCAGAAGATAGCAATCACAGCCTTTGCTACCATGTGTGCTGGTGCTTCTTAATCAGCTATGCAAATCAGGACAGTATTTGGGTGACGTTTCAGAGCTATATTTGCCTAAAACACTGCCTTTCCACGAGATAAATATCCCTCTGAAAGCCTGAGGGCATTTGTGCTTGTCAGAAGAAGTTTCTTTTTTTTCCCATTGCTACATGCTGTTAGGAAAGGAATTCTTTATCCTTGGCCTCAGTCCATAACTCTGCAGTCAAAGGTTGGTGATGTTTCCCAACCTAAATCTAGAGTTCATTGGTGTTTCAGAGAAATTGGATTTCAGATTGAACCTGAAAAAAACCCAACAAAATCTAAAATTTCCTAAACTTTTCAAATCTTTTCTTAGACACTTCAAAATGAAACCTTTCTTTATAAAATCCTTCTGAGACATCTACCCATTTCTGAGAGGCTCGAACAAACCACAAGTGAAGTAAAAAGCTGCACTTTGGAAAAAAAAAAAAACAAAACCCAAGATAATTATATTGCAGTGAAACCAATTTTTCCATCTAGTTTTTCAGCAGGGCCATCACTCAAACCTAGCTCTATAGCTGTATTTTCTCCAGGGCATGAAAGAGCTGAGCTGTATCTGCTAGGAGCAAGGTGGCAAAGTAAAACCATCTCTGAGTGAAAGGAGCTGTGACAGTAGTTTGAGTAGTGTGGTTTGAGCCTTAAAAAACCCCTGCCAGCAGAGCAGTATCACTCTGGGTCCTCCTCAGCACACTGCAGACTGGGAAGCGCTTTGTATCCCCCAGCACAGCCGGGTGATGGGCTCCACGGAACACACGTGGATGTGCCAGCAGCCGGGTGAACCACTGCTGCAGTTGCTGGGAGCAACAGTGAGTCTACACGGAGTTTGCTTCAGCCCTGCCCCTGGCCCTGAAGGCTTCTGCTGCCCAGGTAGAAGCAGTACTCAAGCAGCAGGGATGAGGTTTTTCTCAGCTCACCAGCAAGCAAGTTTTCTTCTCAGAGAGATACAAACATCTACAAACAGAATCCAAACTCATGACAAAATGTTCTAGCACAGACCAGCTCAAATTCCTCTCTCCCTGATGGGAGAATTGGAGGCATTTATATGTCTTTAGAGAGATAACTGTAAGTGGCCTCCTTGCTGCCAAGAACAATATTGCTGCATCCAATAATACTACTCTGAATTTTTAACAGAGCTCATGATCATTTTAAGCATAAATCTGTCTTCACACCACCTCTGGAAGATAAGGGAAAGGTGGAGATAGCAAAGCTAAGTGAGTTCATGGAGGTGACCGAAGCAGCCTGCAGTAAGGGCTGCAATCAAGGACCTTCAAGCTCACCGTGGTGTTGCCCAGCCATGCTGCCCTGGGTGGGTGGGAGACCAGGCCCATTGAACATATTAGACCTGATTTGCCACAAAACCACTTTTATAAAAGGAGGAAAATCTCCACCTACCCTCATTCTAGGGATATCATCAACTTGTGCTTGACACTAACTCAGCTTCATTCAAGCTGATGGCTTCTTTGGAGGGTACTTGAGTATTTAACCGTCTTGTATCTGGCACTTTCACACAGGTATATGAACCAAGGACTGGCAGGACGCGGCAACTGTTAGAAGTCTTTAGTTCCTAGCATACATGGAGGAGTCAAAGAGGAGAGCCGGTGGTTTCCCATTGCCCCTTATCCCTCCAACCAGGCTGACCTCCACAGCCTGCTCCTTGGCACTGCCACAGCCACAGCGGCTGCCAGGGGATGGCTCCTGAAGCTACAAACTGCATGTGCGGTCTCACGTACAGACCTGTGCAAACACCGGGACAGTGAAAATAAGTCAGATCGGTACCGTTTCTGCACAAGTACATGACCCAACTGGAAGCTGAAGGTGGAGAGGTCTTAAGCTCTTGCCAGCATTACTTACAGTTCAGAGGCACCTGGCTAGCTGTTATCAATCTGGTTGCTTTTATGCTAACTTCTGCTAAATTACATCCCTGGTGCCAGATAACACCAGAGATTTCACATGCCATTTGAACAGAGAAGGCTCAGAAGTCAGCTGGCAGAGCTGATGAAAAGCAAATCACCGAGTCAGTTTACTACCAATGAGCTCTATTAAGTGACTGTAATGCAGTTCATAGCCCCAGAGTACTCCCTGTCCCTCACTAATCTTATGGTAGTATTGACAAGGATCATTTACACAGCTTCCCTTAAAGGTTACCACTATTTGTCAGGGACTCTCTGTGCTCTGGACGCGCGTGCAATCCTCATTCAGACCGCAGGCTTGTCCACAGCCATTGCAGATCTGTGATCCCAGGCAGCACTGACTCCTCCCCGCACAAGGTCGTGCCGCTGAAGCCAGGCACTGGGCATCCACATCTTCTAAACATCTGCTAGGGATTAACAGGAGACAGCACAAACCTCTCCTAAGGGCCAAACTAGTGCAGAGAAATGGGTTGTTCGACAGCAGTACCTTGCCACCAGGTATCAGTTAATCTGCATAAAGCCTACCCAGCTGTTTCTCATGGTCAGTGGACATATTCCCCTAAGGATCTGGACATATCACAGAGTTGTAGTTTTATGTCCTTGATCATTAAGTGCAACCACAGCTTCACTTTACATCTTCTATGTGAAAAAGAAAAAAAAGAAAAAAAATCACTAGTCCCTCAGCATCACCTCTGAGCTTTAACAAGCAAGAACGAGCCTCGGGATTTTAAATACATGGATCTTTCTGGCTCAAACTTTTGCTTTTCAAACTCATGCCTTCTGTTTTATAATGATGATCTGAATTGTCCGAACATCACTGCCTCTACTTGGAGGAAGTCACATCTCTTCAACACCCAGCTCCGTCCAGAAAATGAAGGAAAACCACAGCAGCAAAGCCCTCCTGATGCAGATGAAAGGCACGAAGAGCTGATGCAGACAATGGGCACTTTAAAGCCTACCTGCACTTACAATGTAAAGAGATAAATTACAGAAACGCTATTTGAAGCATAGGTTGATTTTGGTCCTTTAAAAATAGCTTAATCTCTTTTAAAAACAAAACAAAAAGCTGTTGATTACTTAACTTCCCACCTCACTTCACAGCCAGAAATTCCAAAGTGGCAGGGGCCACTTCTTGAGATAGTTTTACTGCAAGGGAGGATCAAAGGATCAGAGCAGTCCTTGGGATGTAATCCCCAGCAAAGAGGGATGAGATTAGGAGAGAGGCAGTGAGGGATGGGCTCACATCTCTGACTCTCTCCATGCTCTCCACCAGATAGACAATTTGAGCAACTTGCTCCTCTGGGCAGAAAGGGGTCAGATTTCCCCTGCGCTTGGAGATGTTTGCTGGAGGACCTCCAAAGCCATTGTGTTAACTAAGGCTGCTCACTCCTTCCCCAAAGCAGCCGTCAGGTACCTGCTCCTGCCCAGCTCTGGGGCCTCTCGTTGCTTCTGCAGCTCCAGATCCAGAGGTAACCTCGTGGTGGAGCTAAACCAGGTTTGTGGTGTTCAGTGTCCCCATCTACTGGTCAACTAATTAAAATTAAAGTCTCCATTCCAACTCCAAGGTCTTTAAGAATGAAAACCAAAACACTCTTTTGTGGAAAATGTCAAAAAAAAAGGGAAAGACAGCAGTGTCAGAAAGCCAGGGAAATCAAAAGCAGAGGTAAAGTCTACCACAGCAGCTAGTAATAATCTCCCTCAAAAACACATCCCCATTAAACTAAGTGAAATCTCCTAGAGGAGGCAGACACAGGGACATGAAACCTGGAGCCCTCTCACTACCCCAGGGGGTAGGTAGGCACATTGTTGGGACAAACCGGAGAGAGGACACAAAGCCAAGATAGTTTTTTCTTAAAAAATGCCACAAAATCTGCCTCTACGGCCAAAGCTCTGACTTTCTGTACCTGTGAAGACTTTTGAGTCATTCTCGTGAAGAGTTTTGGGTGCTGACAGGAGCTTAAAGCAGAAGATCTGAGAGCAGTTTTCCAGCTACAACTCCTCCGTATTAGGGCAGGGAAACTGTACGACATCAGCACAGCGTCTGACGGAAAGTAAGAGCTTTGCCAACTGTGGCTGCCGAGCCGAGGTGCCAAGTGTTGCCTGCGCACAGGCAGGCAGGCGTACGGCGCTGGGGAAGGGGAGGGGAGATGCCCAGACTGCAGAATGAGGCAGCGTTTCATGTTGCTTTCCTAGAGGTGGCTTTGCAGCTGTGTTGAACAAGCTGAGTAAAAGCAAGCGACAAAAAATAGAGCAGATATGAAGTTTCGAGCTAGATTGGCTGAGCAGAGCAATTTGCCTGCCTGGAGCTGAGCACGGTGGTAATCCCTGCTCACAGGGGGATCTAAACATCTCCACGTCTTCTGCACAGCCTTGGGGAACAAACCAGGTCCCAAAGCTGCCCCTGCTTGCACCAGGGCCCAGCAGTCCGTGATTGCTCTTTCCCAGCAGGTGCAGGAGGGTTATTATTTTCTCATTATTTCTTTTTTCTCTTCCATACCACAAGCAGCCTGCAAGATCACTCCAAGGAGACGGAACGCATCCCCACAGAAAGCTGAGGAAATCCACTCAGACTGTGTTACTCTAAGAGGAGGCAGTTATTGCTGATTCTGCTCCCATTGAGCAGCATATAGAAATAGCCATTAAGTTCAATAGAGCAGGACCACACAATTAAAGAAGAAAAGATTACGTCCCTTTTCCATTTTCTACTGCTAACAGAGGGAAAAAAAAAAGATAAAAACCCAACTCTTTTCTTGCTATTTCCAGCTTTTGCATAAATCTGTGCTTTAACGGTCAACACACAGACCTGTGACCCAAAAGCTTTTGGGCCAGATCTTCACCTTGATTCAATAATGAATCAAAACTTCATGGACCAGCTGAGGAACCCCACCAGAAGGGTCTTCTGGTCCCACAGATTGGGACAGGTGGTGCATTGATATTCCAGCCTCCCTCCACAGGGAAAGAGCAGGGCAGGATATCCCACCTGCACCTCACTGGAGTAAAACCTCTGCTCTGTAGTGGCAACTGATGAGATTCTCCCACCTGGCACCTCCAGTACTGGGGAACTGCCTGTATGTCCTTTAAATACTAAAAACACTAGTTGGAGCACAGCTGAGAGACCAGCTATTGGCTTCCAGTCACTGTATCAACCCACACTCTTCTCTCTAAAATGAAGGTACCTACTTACATCACGTGCTGTTGGGGCTGTTAGTTTCAGGAACATAAACACATCTCCATCCTCCTCCAAGCAGAAGCAGAGACTATCTACCTAATCTGCTAGTACATTTATAAATTATTGCACAACAGAGCTGTTGAGACTGCCAAATCAGACTCTCCAAAGATAGGAAATGCAGATTTCAAGCTGGTCAGTCACATGCTATTTTATTTCAAAAACAATTGGTGCTTCAGTCGGTGCACCTGGAAAGAGCTGGGTTATGCAGCAAATTCAAATGTTGTCTATGGCAAGCTTCCCACATTTGCTGCAGAAACCGAGAGGGGCACAATGCAGAAGATTAGAGAAAGAGGAAAAATCCTTTCACTGACTAAAAGGAAATGCCATTTAGATATCCTGTTCTCTCTGAGCATATGCCAGAAGGGTCCTTTCTGATACCAGACAAAGTTTTCAAACCAAGTCACAAGGGACTAATTAGTAATTCACTGCACCTTCCTAGTTTTCTATAGGTCAGCCACAGGTGGATATTCAGCAGTGGTACTGGGGTGGATATGCAGGAGTGAGGAGGGATGCTCCTGCCTGTAGGTGAAGATGCCTGGATTTAATTCTGTATTTTATGACCCAGGTTCTCAGTGCCTCAGAAAAGACAATAAACATCAGAAGGTACTTCCCAAAACCTTGTAGGTATTTTCTGAGTCGCAAAATGGGAATCACAAGATCAATCAAACTCACAGCAAATCTGTGACGATAGCAAATTAATGCCCATAAGGTTCCTGGTAACATCAGAAAACGTCCAAATAACAAAAAGAATGCCAGCTCTTCACAGAGTGAAGTGAGGTACACGGTGCTGCTAAATCAGGAAGTGGTTCTATATATTCATGAACACAAGGTACATTAAGCACCAGCAAGCTTACAGTTTAAGAGTAAAGCACCTAAACTCATCCATTCATTAGCTGCAAAGTGCTGTGAAGAAGAAAAACATGAGGGGTTATTTTGGCAGACAGCGGGATCCCAAATGCAACTCTACTTTTTCCTACTTCATGTTGAAGCTGTTAAAATTCTCTGAATATTAAATGTCCAGCCCTACTTTCAGGGTTGACTTAAATGCGGTTTCCAAAAAAATGTGCTGAATATTATTCATTTCTCAGAGAATCAAAAAAGCTAGAGGCCCTTTGATGGGGTTGCTTGCATTTTTAAATCACATACACGCACACTAGTTAGAAGAATTTGGCAAGTACAGTTATATATGTCGGTATCTCAGGCAAAAAAAATGCACGATTTGAATGCAAAATTCTAGATGTTTATAATTTTTTTTTAGTATATTTTTCATGTGTTTACCCTGAATCTCTCCTATCACACAGCACTATACCACTGGCTGAAGGAATGCAAAAATGAAGCACAAAATACCCAATAACCAAAAACTGCAAAGAACTGCTGTCTGCTGCCTTCCAAAAAATCAACTTCCATTACACTCAGTAAAGAAAACAAGGAAATAATTTCTCGTTGGTGTTAAATATGGATCTTATCTTGTATCTGAGTGCTAGAAAAAGAGGATTCAGCAACTTCTTCAGGGAATGTTTATGCCTCAGTGTTTATCACCTGAGCTGGTGTTAGTGAAGCAAACTCGTAGGAGCTGATGTTGAATAAACTCTGACTGAATCAGAATACTCGCTCCTGCAAACAACAGACTTGAAGACAGCAGACAAATCTGAACAGAAGTCACGATACAGGCTTATGTATTTATTCAACATTCAGGTGAGATTCAGGCTTCCCACTGCCAAAGCTGGATTGCTGTTGGCCACAGATCGCAGCATCCACGATAAGAGAATGTCTCACGTTCTGGAAGTCCCGATGCAATTGTCAGACCAGCAGAACTCAGACCTGACTCTCCTGGTCAAACAGAAGTTAAACATCCCCAAATATAATGCATAATGCTGCAGCATCTAACACTCTGGCGCCCGGACTCCTTGGAGCAAGCGGAGCGCTTGGCACTGGTTAATAGCCGCGTTCATACAGGTAGGTGTAGGCAGATCTGGGCTCTTCTGGTTGGGATCTTAGCTGGTTGGACGCAAGCCAGTTGTGATTCAGAGGCTGTTAAGCTGTGTTGTGCCTAGGCAGCTATGTGCTGCCTTTCAGCCAGATGTATTGATTCAGCAATGCACTAATATCACATATACAGCTGCTGGATCACAGCTGGCTCTCATCTGGCCAGCTCAGACCACAGGCAGAACGGATACGTCTGTCTGCTCTTGTCTTCAGAGACATCCTCCAGTTTGCATGCTGGATAGGGAGCCACTTAAATTCTCTCAGAGAAGTCCAGGAAAGGTGCAAAGTTGAAGCGCTTTAGAGAGTCTAGGTGAGCCCATGCCAGAGGACATTATCTCCTGCTAACAGCACTCTCGACCACAAATCCTCTTTTGGCATTCAACACCTAAGACAGGCTTTTCCCACAAAATGCAGCAAGAACACAACGCTCTCTCCTCACCCACACTGCCTTTTATCCCATAATCTCGTGATTAGAGACTTCATGTGAGAGGTGGAAAAACTTTTTTTGCCTGGAGGTTTTTAACAACCAGCTTCTAACATTCAGCACAGTAGTCTAGCCATGAAGGTGCTGCAGTGGGTATTTGGAGGCCTTGGCTCTGTCCCTCCTCTTAAAAGTGCTCCACTTTTCTTGAAGCAATTAGGTATCTACTGGGGCAAAGCAAAAGAGAAGTTAAGCAGTTTCACACTCAGCTGAGGGCAGGGGCAGCTTAACAATGCAAATTCTTAGCCAAAGTTGAAAAACCTAACTGAGAGATTTTGAGAACGTTTGTCCCTGAATACCCTGAAGTGGAGTAATTAGGCTTTCTTGGGAGACAGACAGACACATCTGAGTGCCAGCCGGCACGGAAGGGATTTGGATGCAAGTTTCTCCTATCTCAGATAAGTGCTTCAGGCTAATATGCCAGTCTCCCGGTGAAAGTCAGTGTGGGTACAACTTGTTGCAATCCTGCACATGGGGAGAGAGGAAGGCTCTAGGATCACTCTGGGGGCAAGATTCATGGGCTGGAGGAATGCAGAGCATCTAGCTTCTCATCCCAGTGAAGCTCCAGCACGTGTTGGGGTTCAGATCTGCAAAAACGTTAGGATAGTCTGACACAGAGCACAAGACCCTCGGTGGCATGCGTACATCCAAGATGCTGCTCGCCTTCAAAGCTGCTGCCACCACTCAGCCAGGACCCAGCAGCTCTGAGCCATCTGCTTGCCTGAACTTCCTCTGCTGATGAACATCCAGGAGCCTGACCCTGCCCATCTGCCCTGAAAACATGCAACACCTAATGACAGACTTCAGCTCTACGCAGCAGGGAGGGACCACATCTGCCTCCAGGTGCAACCCGTCGTGCCGGGATCACCTGGCTTTTAGTAGAGCAAGGAGTGCAACCTGCCTCTTGTGTCGGAGACCAGCCTCTGCGGCTGCCTGGCCTGGGGTGCTTGCAGTCACGCACACTCACATCCTCAGAGCACTGTGTTTTGGGGAGCAGGCAGTCTCCAGTCCTCTCCACAATGCTGAATACTTTTGGCCTGAGAACGGGTACGAGGCAGAACGTTGTTCCAGACTGGCACTGTGGGAAATCCCTTGGGATCCGGAAGTCTGTGTGTACATTTACATTAAACAACAATATCAAATAAAATTGATTTTTTCTTCTCTCTCCTGTGCTCTCTTCTCTTTCTAGCCCGTGAATTTTGAATCCCTTCTGCTCAATGTCTGTCTGAACAGCAAGAGGAGGCACCAAGAATAGCCCTCTAATCTCTACCCACTTCTTATCCCCTGATACCTCCAGAGGGAATGGAAGATGCCTTTACTTTCCTTTTATCCTCTGCCCGGACATTCTCATATGAGGCCACATCTCTCTTCTCCAGCAGAAAATGATAACAGCTCGCTTTGTTTTGTTTTCTCAGAGTCGACTACCATATTCATTTTAAATGACAGAGTTTTGTCATAGGAGAGCGTATGTCATATTCTTCATTTTTGGTAACATCTTCTATTCAGGTTCACAGGGTCACTCCTTGTGGTGGTTGTTATTAAGCTTTGAGGTTAAGATACTTTTGCAACTTCAGAAGTTTTCATTTTAAGACACTTGTTTCCAGGGATTTGAATAACTTGCAAGGGAACAAAAGAAGCAGCCAGAAACATGGAATTTGGCATTGACCCAGCCCTTCATTCATAATAAACCTTTAAAAGAACCAGCGATGACTCAGCACAGGCATAATTCACAAAGCAGAAAGGCCTGCTTGCCTACTTTACAATTGCATTGGTAGGTACTTAATCACAGCAAATAACATAGTGGATATTTTATTTTTGAAAACATACGCTGTTATATTCAGCTCTTGAAATTGCTGTAACACATGGTGTCTCATCTAAAATATCCCTGTCAGATATAATTGGCAAAAGTCATCAGAGGAGGCTCACGTCATATAATTAGATGTATTCTAATAGGCCGAACTGGTTACTTTAATAGCAACACCACAATGTACACGAACAAGATGTTTTAAAACACAAACGACCTCCACGACCTTCTTGAGGCATGATCCTCTATCATTTATTCTTGGTAATAATCTATTAAAAATATGTCGGGCAACTTGCTTGGGCCCTTCCAAGCCTCCTCTTCCAAACACTGCTGTTGGTGCAGATCCCCGCACCCACACAGCTCAGCTCAGATCGCTGCTTAAGCACCTCCGCTGGCTCGGGATGAGGAGGGGCCAGAGGCGAGGGGCCGCGGCCCTGAATCCCACCTCAAGCGTCACGCTGGGCGTTTGCAGCATCGCGTAGCCAAGCTGCTGCACAGACTTGCTGGCCACATTGGGAAACATCTCCTCGGGTTTTGCGAGCCAAGGAGCCAGCGCCCAGACCCTTTGGATGTTCGTCCATGACATTAGCAGCTATATTATCTCCCTCCGTGCCATTATGCCCAGTAATACTGCCAATAAACAAATTCTGGCTTTTACCTCCACAGTGGTATCAGGGAGTTTGTCTAAAGGAAAGGAGAAGCCTAAATCTTACATTTGGGAAACACCGTAATGAAAAAGGGCAAAGGACATGTGATGACTCACTGCTTCCTGATGATGTTCTGGTTTTTGAATAACAGTGTGGGTGTGGGTGGCTGGTTTTGGGGCGGTTTTTTTTAAGTTAACGATCTGAAGACACCCCTCTGTTCACCCTCTGATGCTCCTGGCTTCCTGTCACATTAGTAATGAGTCCATGATGTCTTCTGTGCCTCAGTTTCTCTAGCACCTGTATTGTACTAGGAACCGAATTCAAATACTGGAAGGAAAAACATAGCCGTCTATTTCCAGGGTTATACATTGTCAGGCTGTATCCACACACAGGATTTTTAGCACTGTTAAGATAGAAGCCATCGCCTTTGGACTCCATTTTATGAGCGTAAAGGTATTATTACTCTCCTTGTTTGTTCCCCAGGAAAGCGGTGCCTACTTGCAAGGCTAATTATTAGAGCAAACAATCACACCCCTAACTGACCTAGTTAAACTGTTGGAAAAACTAGGGGCAATTTCTAAAGCAACTGAGTGCACGTGTATGTGCAGCGGCCCTGCTCTCTGTTGCTACAAGGAGGTGTGGGTCCAAGCACGGACCTGACAGCTACCCTCTGCTACAGCCGTCTACACCACATTCCCGGGATGCACCTACAGACACTGCTGTGTCATATGCATGTGACAAGGTTGGGGGAGAATTCTAAGTTTCGTAATTCCACCTTTGAATCTGAATGTATTGCCAAAGTCTGCTAATTGCTTCCATCTTGACAGCTAGAGTCATATTCAGGTGCTGAATTACTGCCTGCACCTTGTACTCAGGCGAGCAATAGTATCACACAGGGTCAAAAATATTACACGTAACGTTGTCTGGCTTCCGAGAGAAAAATATTTACTTCTAAAGGCAAACTTCTTCCCTGAAAAAAATCACAGATTCCTTTTCATCACAGCTTGGCTCCCTCCTCAATGCAAATAAAATTGATTCATGTCACAGCTGGAAGAATTACACAAAATTAGGATAGTCTGTCCCTCGGGAAATTGTAACTCATCCTGATCTGGTTTTATTAAATCAGCAGGTAAATCTGAATTTCCAAAATGAAAATTTGGACAGAGAAATGCAGAAGTGGCAGATCCCGAAATGTATGAGCCGAAAGGGAAGATGCCCTGCACTGGCCAGCTCCTGTCTCCAGGGGCTGCAGTGGATGCTTGTGGGGGGATACACTGAACACGGGAACTCCGAGTGACCCCTTCCTTGGTCCAGCCTTCCTTGGTCCAGCCATCTGTGACTTAGAGACTTCTGCATCGGAGTGATGCACTATATTTATTTGCTATAGAGTCTAATCTTCCCTTTTTATTTAATACCTTTGAGACCATTTATATTCTTTAGCTCCATGTCGTTCAAGAACAATGAATTCTGCATAATTATATAGTGTGTGAAACAGATTTTCCTTGTGTTTAGATTGTACTTTATTTAATCATTTCTGTGAGTGCCTATGAATTCCTTGGACTAAGAGAACAGCAAACAATCTGCATAATTTTCTCTCTTATACCTCCAAGATTTTATTAAAAAATTGCAATATTCCATTCACAATACTTAGTTTTTCCAAGCCAAAGACTGTCAAATTTACTGTGATTCTCTTATAGCTATCTTCTTTAAAAATTTCCCCAGAACTACTTCTAGGATATGGGATGGGTATATTAATTTATACAATGGTATTATTATATTCCTCTATTCTTTTTCTAGTAATTTGTAAAGTGCTACTTACCTTTATAATCCTTCTGAATACTAATATGAGATTTCTCTGAAAATTAGCTACAGTTTCCAAGAATTTTTTTTTTGTTTGAATAGTAATAACTGAAATAGATCTCCTCCTCATCCACTTAAAATTAAGGGTATTTTATTTAAGTCCTGGTTTCCTCTATCCTAAACAGCTGTGTATTACCTGGAAAGTTGTTACCTTGCTATTCATCTGCCCTTTCCTGATTATTTATGATTGTGTGTAACACAAATCCCAGCACAAGTTGTGCGAAAATTAAACCGACGGTAATGTCATAAAAGTTCCTTTTCAGGATGCTGAAAAGTTTCACAGCTGCATCTTCCAATGATAAACAGCTTTGTGTTTTTTTGAAATTGTATTTAATGTTTGTGAAATTTAACTGACTCAAACCCTCATCTAGTTGCAGTTCAACATTAAGGTGTATGTGTAACACAGTGCCCCGTTGCCCTGTGGTAGATGTAGTTTAGCAGCTGGACCCTTCTCAAACGCAGAGGTTTTGCTGTTTCATGCCATCTCTATTGTAAGCCAAGTCCAACTCTGTGGTTCTCACTCTGGGGTATACTCAACTACAACAGGCTAAAGTGAAACTAAAAGGATATAAACCCATGTACAACAAAACTCACACACTCAAAAAAAAAAAAAAGTTTTCAGAGTTCCATACAAACAGAAACCTTTTAATTCTCATATATAATGAGACATCTTACTCATTAGCCCCTGTCCTGTCTGGAGCAACCTGCCTGTGTGGAAAAAACACCTATCCCAACACCTTCTAAAAGAAGGAAACTAATTATTTCATGGTAGCACATTTGAAACTAGCATTATTTCCTGAATTCACAGGGAACTGTTTCATGTTCCAGCCACATGAATGAGCAGGAATCACAAGAAAAGCCCATGACCCCATGGCAGTGACAAGGCACTTCTGGTCCCTGCGAGCCTGGGATGTGATCGGCAGTTCTCTCACCGCCAGAAATGGAGCCTTGCCCTGTGTGCAAAAAAACCCCACCAAAAACACAGCCAACATCCAGCAGTGAGTTAACCGTTCCCTCACCCCCGCTTTCTCCATTACACTCCTTCTCAGCTCCCAGGTCAACGCGTAAAAATTGAATTTCTAATGTTGGGGCAGACACTGCAACTGCATCTCCAACCATGCTAAGCGCAGGGTAAAAGGTATCAAATATTTACTTTTTGATTATGACGTACGGAAGGCATTTCTGGCAAGTTAACAGCTCAGCAGCTATGGGAGGGGCACTGGAATGTAGGGGGGCCATGAGACACCGCAACGTATGCCTATGCAGAGCCTTTCAACTCCTGTTATCAGCCAGCAGTTTGTTATTTCTTTTTAATAAACCTTAACATTAACTTTCAGTTTATGCGCAAGGGATTGTTGGATGCAGTTCATGGCAGTGATAATACCATATAGCTGAATCACTGGAAAAGGTAACTAATTTATTCCCAGATTCCTCTCCTCCCATCAGTCAATGCTGTTCCTTCCTCAAGAAAAGTGACATCTTGGCCCTGCTGAAATGAATGCGAGAACTCCCTGTGGCTTCAACAGGAGCAGACTTCACCTTGCCCAGGATCTGCGAGAGAGTTGGCACGAGCCCTCAGATGAAAATTCAAGAGCTCCTGGCTCTCCTTTAAAATGCACATTATTACCCTGCTCCCTTGCCCAGAGCCATCCATCAACTCTGGACACTGCTTATCCTGCAAGCGCTCTGTAAAGGTTGCTTTTTTTTTTTTTTGAAGTAAACTTCTGCCTCCTCATCCAGCCTCCACATTTGGAATATTGGAGCACCTTTAGCAGATTTCTGTCCAATTCTGGCAGCCTCTCTTGGAAGCCGCACAGAGATGGTTACCGGCCAAGGAGATATTAATCCCTTTGCTGCTGACTCCCTCGTGCATAATGGCAGAAATTCAAGACTTTGGCTGCAGCAGCAGCGACCGCACGCTTGTTTCAGACCTCTTCAACTCTCCTCCGTCACATCTCCCACCTTCCCTCTGCTTGTGCCTAAGCTGAGGTTATTATTAACTGGTATTAGTGATGAAATCAGCTTGCTTTGCCCCCCTGCCCTTTCTGCCAACAAGGATGCACTGTGATTAATATCATTTTCAGCTCTAGGCTGAATTTCTGTGATTGAACCACGCAGGGAGGCCGTACAAAGGCTTTGGCTTCACCACCATGGGACAGCCCCCGCCTCAAGCAGAGGGGAGAGTGTCCTGGGGGATTACTCACTGGTTCCTCCGTTATTCCCAGCCTGTTTCAAAAGCTAGGAACTTCCCAACAAATTTCAGCTCTAACAGAGACCACATCTCCAGCTGCAGCTCAGCTAGCAAATGATGTTCCACAGGCAAAGAGAGACAAGCTATGCTTATTTGTGAGTTCAGTTGCAAAATAAGCTACTGGACAGGACTAGAAATATCCAGAATTTTTAGAAAAATATTGTATCTGTTTTTCAGAAAATACTTTATCACCATAGCTGAATGAGTCTAAATTGTATCTCAGGTTTTTCTGACTGGTAGTTCACATACCCCTGTTAGGATCTCCGGGGGTTTTTTTGTTCTTTCCTAAGAGGTCTATGAGAGTGGCTACAAGAAGTTCCAGCTAAAAGGATTCTGACTTCAGCATGAAAATTTATAGGGACATATAAGATGAAAAGGTTTGAAACACCTTAATATATATGCTATGTGCTCAAATTACCACAAATACATTATATATTTAGCATTCAAAAATTGTATTGGAATAGAATTTGCCTGTGCCATCTTAATTCAGTTCCCTTGTGTGCTTTGTACAACCTTTAATTATACAATCACTCTTTTTCTGCACAAAGCTGCTGTTTAAAAAGTATACCAAATTAATCAAATCTGAAGTTGAACTGAAGGTGTGTAAGGCTGCTCACTATCATACACAGGACAATTCCTGATTTTTTGCTGAAGAAATTAGGAAGTATACAATGAGCATCTAATGAAATTGGATTTGTGGAACTTCACCTTACCTTGAACAGAGAGAAGAACTGGCAGAGTTCAGGCCATACCCACCTCAGCAAGAACAAAATTAACTTTCCAGTTTACTTGTTGACTAGACCAAAGAATATAATGCTAACAAAAAGGAGGAAATCAAGAAAGGAGGAATAAAAGCATACTTGCAGCTTCAGAAAAAACTGTTCAGAACAAAATTAATTACATCACTATGAGATGAGGAGGAGTTCTCCAATGGCCTCTACACCAGTGGTATGGGCATGAGCCTCAGACAAAAGGGACTGAGACCACTCATAGGAGCACAATTTCATTCCAGTTTATCTTGGTGAAACCAAATAACAATTCCTTATAGTAGGAACGTCAAAATCAAGATTAACTTCCAATTAAGGAAAATTTCAGTGATGTCAGAAAGCAGCTCTCTGTAAGCCTCTGTTCCTGAGTCAGGGACAACTGAGAAAGCAGATGCTTTGAATGCCCCAACGGCACTAGCACAGGAAGAGGTAACAGGCCGCCTGGGCAATCCCAACAGAGCTCAGGGTGCCTGTTCCCTTAAGTATTTGCCCAAACTGTATAAAAAGCTACACTGATACAGGCTTCAGAGTGAAATATGCTGGCTGTCTTTTGGTGCCAGCACCAAAGTGCCCTTTTATGTGTCAGGTTTCGTGCTCAGAATGAATTGTATCCACAGGAAGGGATTTCTGCCTTACATCTCAGCATATGACAGAAAAATTGATCAGAGATTAGAAATTGGCTGTTGCTTAGGTCATTTAACAGATGTAATTATGTGCAAACAGAGTTATAAGCTTGGCTCTGTGGAATTTCCAAGTTCACCGAGCTAAGAATAGTTATGCACAAAATCAACTGGAAGAGGAAATTTAAATAGAAAAAAATACCAAAAATAGCTGGGAAATTCTAAGTGCTGAGGAAGACCATAATAAGTAAATTTTATTACATATAAACATTCATACACTATATATATAAAATAATAAAAACCTACTCTAATAACCATAAAAGTGTGATTAAGATATCAACCGGCTTTAAAAAAAAAGGAGATAAAACAACCATGAGAATATGGATAATAATTATAGATGACTGAAAACTGAGAGCAACTAGAAAGTAGCAGCTAAAGATTAATAACTGAGGAAAGGTCAACAGTGGAGGCAGAAATACTCAAGAAGTGGGATGGAGATACACAAGGTTAAGCATATGAAAATGACCTAGTCCGGGTAACTTGTAGTCTCAAAGTGGCAAGAGCTGGTGGAGAAGATCATTAGGCCTTAAGTACTGGTTTTCAGTAAAGTAGTCGTTAAGTTGCCACTACCTGGCAGAGAATTGATGCTACTCCAGTGACTTAAAGAACAAATGGCCCGGCCTGCTGCTCTGGCAGAGACCCCAGGGGCACAGCAGGAGAGCACGTAAGAGATCTGAGTTTAAGGCTAATAGCAGAAATAATAGAAAAACAACAGGTTTATGGAAAGTAGATCATACCAAACAATACTGCTAACTTTCCAAATGTAGTTCAGAAGTTTTGTTGATCAAGGCACAAGCACTGAGATAATAATCCTGAATTTCATCTTTGAGTCACATAAGAAATGAAAGTGAAACCAAAGCCAGCTTCCCATGCATTAAGTGAGAGAGGAAGTTAGTTCTTTGATAGGTTTAAAAAGATAAATGAATAGAGAGAGACAGCAACGTTTGTAGTGAGTTTTCTCTGGGGTTAGGTCATCCCTCTGTGCCATTTAATATTTTAGCAAAATGAAAGGTAAAATAATTTCCAAGAACGGCACAATTATTAGAAGAATAATTTATAATAGAGAGGTGAAGTAACTGTTCCTCAGTAAAGGACCATGCAGATAAAGGTAGGGATAAATAATTTGGATGGGAAAGGGAATCATCAGTGGGATAAAAATGAGAGGGAGCATAAATTCAGTGAAGAGCTGGTGAGAAAGAGTTCAAAATTATTCTCCCAGGATGTAGACTTCAGACGTCAACAGAACGGGAAGAGCAGTCAGTCACCAACTCACACTCCAGAAACTTCCAGGCCAAAGCAGGAGGAGGCACTGAACAGACAAAGGCAAGAGAAAAGAAATAATTTTTCATTTGGTATCACTGCGAGAGAAATAGGAGAACTGGTTAGAAGTAAATAAGTATGTCTTTAAAAAGTAAATCCATCCCCCTGCCCAGAGGAAACCATTCTGGAGAGAAGCCTGATGCCAGGCACTGTCTAATGTAGTAGAGGCCCAGCAGGGCTTTGGCAGGTGCTCCTTGGAAAACCTATAGACATTTGCACATGTTCAGCACTCCCACAGGGAGACCCTGGCTCTGCAAACTTACTTGGCAAACAAGTACTTCACTTGAAAAATGCAAGAAATTTGGATGGTATAAAGAGGTGCGTGATTTGGGGAACAGGGAGAAGCTTAAGAGAGTCTAAGCAGCTTTGGAAAGAGGTACTAGTCTAAAGCTTAAAAAAAAAAGTCATTTAAAGGAAAGACCATCTCTCTGAGAGAAAAAAAAAAGAAGGGGGGGGGAGAACGCATTACAATGTGCACAGACTGACCACAGCAATGATTCAACCATCATGCACCATCTCCAATGTGCATGAGATGAGTACAACAATTACTCTGGAATCTCAGACTACGAAAAAAAAATCTCATCCATAAACTGACTGTCGAAGGCAACAAGCTTGTAAAAAGGGCCCAGTGAACATGACAACAAAAAAAATAATCTTTTAAGAGTTTTGAGCGACAGAACAGAGAGCTCTAACACTGAGCAGCTACAACAGTAGATAAAACCCCCAGTCGTTCACAGATGTCCTGAAGGATGTTATTGGCATGATTGTCTTACAACCACGTAGCCAAAACTAAAAACCAAAGAGCTCTCCACTTCTCTGCAGGTGTTATCAAAAACAAAACCAACCACCCTTGCCCTGATAACACTCATCTAGGAAAGGAGGCTGTGTACTCAGGGAGGGCACCAAAAGTTTCATGCATTGACTGCAGCCCATGTCAACTGAAACCATCCACAAAACATTGATGTCATTGCTGAAGGGGCCTGGCAAACCTCACTTCACCACAAAAATACGGAGCTTATTTTTCAGCTTCAGATGTACAATTTGTAAATCGAATGAAAACCTCAGAAAGACTCAGTTGTTGCAGACAGGCTCTAAAGAATTAGAAATACACTGTAGAGAAAAGAGAAGAGGTAGACTTCAATCAGATCAAAACCAAGTGCTGCAGGTCATATTTAGTGAAAACTGTGATTTTGAAGGCTACTGATAAAGGTACAACCTTGTAGACAGGGTTTAGGACGTTGGGCCTGATTTTCAGTTCAAAGAAATCATCTCATAATCTGAAAAGAAACAACAGAAAACCCCCCATTTAAAGGCATGAAGATGGTTAACCCTGAGATGCCATAGGAATTTACAGTAAAAGTCTGAACGAAGCTTCTTTGGAGATTAAGCAATCCAAGAAAAACAGAGAGTTACCAAGATGGAAATGGTCAGGCTTGTTGTATTGAGCAAGTAAAGCAAAAGAACAATTTACTGCCAGTGCCCTTTTTGTTGGTTTTGTTCCAGCATAGTGCCCTCATCCCCAAATTCAGCTCTTGTCTCTTCCTCAGTCTTCCTGAGCAGCTGCCCCACACCGAGGGCCTAACGCTAACGTGGAGTGGGGCGTAAGGTGGACAGGATGGGCCTTCTAGGAGGTCTCAGCTCAGGTGCTTCATCAGGCACAGACAGAACCCATGCAGATTTACCCACTAACTTTACATAAATCTCCACCAAGTCTGTTTGGTTTTACAAAATGCTGTAATTTACAGAGTCTTGTAAAGATACCTCTTTCAACAGTCCTTTTTTTTTCAGTAGCAAAAATGATTCTCCATTCTATTTTACCTTTGGAATGAAATCCATCTCCTGGAGAGCACCAACTGAGAACAGCAAGCCTGAAGCACACCACCAGCATGAAGGTCAGACCGAATGGTCATACCTCGGCACAGTTCCTTCCAGCCAAAACCACCTCGTAGCATAAAATGGTCAACCCGCTTACAAAAAAAGTTTCTCTTTACAAGCAACTGCAATACAAAACCAGCATCATGGAGCAAAGGAAAGATTGACTGTTGGAATTTATTTAGGTCGACACCAGTGGGACTTTCTCAGAGAGAAGGAAACTATGCACTAAATGTTTACCTCCTTTGTGGTAGCAGCAAATTAGGTGTTTATCCCTTCAAGCAGCAACAGGAGCCAATACACCTGTTCCTTCCAGATTGTCCTTGCTTTTTTTTTGGCATGTAATACCCTGAAAATGGCTCCAGTGATCTGCTGTGGGAGGGCCAGGAGGTTTGCGAAAACAGGTTGAGGCATTTGTTTTTCAAGGAAAAAAAAACCAACAAAACCAGGTAATGGTTGTGTGGCTAAGAGGATACAACGCTCATTGCTGCATTTTATTATTTCTGGTGTCAGTTCCACAATTTCAAAATGAAATTAGATTAAAACTGAGGAAATGTGTGTTAAAACAAACACACGCGCCACATGCATTTACAAAAAAGCCACAAATCCTGTATGGGTATGGCTGGACCAAGCAGTGGCTTCAGAGAGACATTATCTGTCGTCTGCTCCATTGCTGCCCCATAGACCACCCACGCCCCAGCTCCCATCCCTGGGGAGGACAGGGTGACAGATGGGGACAGTGAGACTGTGAAGGGCAACTAAAACCCTATACTTAATCTGCCAAGCGCAAACATGTGCACCCTCCCCACACGAAAACAATGGGGAAGGACTGAGGGGTGGAGGTGGTGTGAGTGAAAGACCCATTTTGAGCATCTTCATTTCTCTGGCTGTACCTCGTACCAGCAGTCATCAAGACACTGTGGACTGGTAGGTCCTATACAGAAAGCCACAGCTGGATTAAAACACCTTTGCCTGCAAAAATGATGGGCTGAGAACAGGGAAATATTAAAATCTGAGGTCTTAACTCACAGTCCTGTGAAGAAATCATTGGTTTTTTCAGTATCAGTCCAAAAATATCTTCAATGTCAGAAACAGGGCTGGGGTGGGCAGGCAACCCAGCTGAGTCCTAACCAAAAAATCTGCAGAGTGAAGATACAGACTTAAATCCATAGTGGGTTTATACAAAGGAGCCAGACTGAAAGGTGAGTTAAAATTCCCTTTTGACCCAACACTCATCACGTGCCTCCTAATCCCTTTGGAGTGCAAAGTCCCTCAGCCCTCACCTGCGATGAGGAAAACAGTGGTTCATCCTCCCGGCACCTCGGCGCCCAATGGAGGTGTAGCAGTAGTTCTGAAACAGCCAACACCCCGAGCAGAGAAACCACTTACACCAGCAAAAAAAACCCAACAAAAGTTGTTTTGCTGGTAGGAATTAAACCAGTTCGCTGAACAGATTACATTATAACAACAAAAAGACCTTTTGATGGTAGGACTGAACTCACAGTAGGGATTCTGCTGTTGTAATTATACCATTGCCTTGCCAGCAAAACTTTTTAAGTACAGACCAACTTCCTACGTTTTTATCTTTTCAGTTAAAAAGATTACACAGAGGCAGAAGTTATGAAACGGGTTGGCAACAGGTGTGGGGAACTGTCTTGGCCCCTCAGAAAACACCTCATCTTGCCATGAAGAAGTGCCACAGGGGCAATTTCCCCAGGGAATCACAGGTACATCAGCTTCAGAGGCAGTTGTGGTCCAAGGGCTGTGTTTGGGTTGTAAATTTTTTTTTTTGGATGAAGATTTAGGTTAGGAGTGGATTTTTCAGAGTACCTATTTTGAAACACTTGCAGCTACTGTGTTAATAAAGCTTGAGGGTTTTTCTATGGAGGAGATTTTGCTGCTTGCACAGTGATTAAATGGTGTGCACATGCAGATATAATCAAATCGTAATCCTTCAGGAAAATCTGATGTTTAAGTGCTCTCTATTCTGCGTGTGCCAATTCTACAGCATACACGCTTTTCACATAGAATGTAATGCAAGACTAAGACACTTAAGACATTTAAAGAGGGAAAAAGGGTGGAACTCCTTGGCAACGGCTCTAATCCCTTTGAAGGCTCCGGCATCTGCTGAGTCAGGCCTTCCCTCCCTACCTTGTAGTTTACAATCAGCCACTGAGTCACGGCAAATTCCTGACTTCACTATTTCACAAACTGCAGTAGCCTATTTTTAGGGTTTGGGTCTTCTAGAGGAATAAAAAAAAAAAGAAAGAAAGAAAAATAAAGAAGCTCTGAGCTCCCAGTTCTGAGACCAGCTGCAAGAAACCTGTCCTCAGAAACTCTATTCTCAAGTCACAAAATATACTTCCCTCCTGATGAAGTCCTCGGAGCCTGAGAAGGGTCCATGGGGATGCGAAACGCTTTGCAGAGCAGCCACAGGATCCCTACACAAAGTGTCCACACAAGCCAGGATTGCATTAGCAGAGCTCTCTGCCCCACTGGATAGACATTGCTCCCCAAGCAGACTAATCAGCTAGGGAGGAGCCCCATTCTGATATAAATCCCTGCCAGCCCTGGTATGTTTCTACAACGCTTCCTAGTGCTACGCAGGCACGGCGTTGCGGCCCGGAGCCAGTCACCGATCCTGCCTAATTTCCTCATCCAAAAGTTGATGATGCAGCCTGACTGCCAGCAGAAACTCCCATTGTGAAACTGAGTTTGCTGATATTTGCAAAGCATTCAAAGGTGTGTCTTAGTGGGGAAAAGTGTGTTTGAGCTCCAGGTAGGTCATAGGAGTAAACTCATTTCTGGTTCCAGCAGAGAAACACCAGCAAGCAGCATTTCACATGCATGGAGTCAAGCTATGATTCCTCTTTAATCAAGTTAAGTCTGTTTTCATTCCTGGCCATGCCAATTATTTAAATCCCATCTACCCACAAAAGCCTCCAAGCTTGCTGAGGTGGAGCTGTTGATTCACGTTGGCTGGTGGGACAGCGGGGTTACACTGCACCTCGCTGCAGTCACCACCTACGTGGACAGGGAGTAACTCCAGGAGAATGCAGCAGTGCATCCTCTGGCACATGCCAAGCCCACAGAGAGATCCCAGCGGAGTTTCCTGGGAAGAATTAACATGGTCAGACAGGAGCTGTTCCACTCACCACAGGTCATGCCACTAGAAACCTCAAGAGAGCAGAGTGCAGGCACAGACATGAGGGCACTTGGGTTCCCCAAGAGGCACCACGATCACTGTGAGGCTTGCCCACCGCAAGGGGATTAGCTCCAGGTAACTCAGCATCAAAATACACCCTGCGTTAACCCAGGCCAGGGAACTGAAACCAAGAGCATGCCTCTGCTTCCTGAGATCGTTAGAGGGGAAATGCTGAAGAAATGCAGTGTGGCTGTTCATGGAAGAATGATTTCTGTCTTTTATTCAAAATGTTTCTGAAGTTTAATATAAGCATCAACAAACTTAGCTATTAAGATTCCCTTTGCTCATCAGCAGTGTTTCTGTCTCTAGGCGGAACTTGATACCTGCTTAACAGTGCAGAGCAAATTTACAGGACAGCTTAAGGTAGGAAATAATGAGTACCGCTTCAGCAACTGGTAGCACGTAATTGTGTGTAGCTGCACTTCATCACAATGACATGCACGATAATACGTAAGCACCGAGGCTTAATTCTTATTTGCCTTTTATTGTTTAAATAAATAGAAAAACTGGAACTGTTCAAAAGTTGAAATAAGTTCCACTAATCAAGTCACTTCACTTCAGTGTGCCCTTAACGTGCCCTTAATCTGTATTTCTTAAAATGTAACTTTGTGTGCTCCTTTCCATTTTTCTCCCACGTTCTTTCTTTATTTTGCTTTTATTTCCATACACATTACATGATATCCAAGTCAGGGGTTTCTTTCATCACTTTATTTTCAACTTTTCAACATTTCTCTAACTTTGGAAATGCTACAGAATGTCAAATGAAAATGAAAAATATGTCTGTTCAAAAGAAACTCTAAACTTTACACTTATATGTAATGCCTTTTAGCGATGGAGAAGCTTAAAGGAAGAGAGCAGAATTTACACACGCTAATATTTTACCACCAGTTTTATATTTCAATGAAGATCTTCAACATCTGAAAAAGCCCAGCATTTCATTTAACATGTGATCTCTAAAACCACAGATTTTCATTGAAATAAAAATCCGAAGAGAAGCATTAAGCTTGCTCTGAAAACAATGATGTTTATTGCTGGGGGTGGAAATGAAATGCAGTCATGTTTACTGAGGAGCTGACTGCAAGGGGGCAAGGTCATAATTTACACATAATTACTGGTTTGCACTATCGTTTAACCACTACTGAGATAAATGTGTTTTTCTTTCTTGCCTCTTCCTGTGCAAAAGTAGTGTTCAGCACACTTCTCATGCATTAGCCGTTCTGGTGCAAATCACTGTTTTCTATGGTTTGTGATTCAACAGTAAACATCGCTGTCAAAAACAAGGTCTGCATCTTGAGATAGCTCTGTATATTTCGATAATATTTTTGGTTAGCAAGAATGTGCCATCAGCACGTAATTACAGACGTACATACTGGGGCAAACAAGCATGGAAATACGATTGACTACAGTAAACCAGCAATATTTTAAATATGGAGTGTGTCTGCCTTTGTATACCACGTACAGTCACACCAGCATCCTTTGTACCAATTCACACAAAAAATATCCAGCCAAGTATTCCGAGTGAGTCTATAAATAATTCTTGTTTCCCAAGGCTGAGAAATATATGCTTCTTGGATAACCTTTGAAGGGTTTGAGTCAAGATTTTCAGAACTGGCCAAGGCTTTTGCTTGTTGTTTTAGTGCCTGCTTTGAAAACACAGGGTGTCCAGAAAGAGCCGAGCACCCTCACTCTGGGATTCAGTCCTCTGCTGAGGGGAAAGTTGGGTGCAGAGAAACAGAGGGACTCAAGCTCACTGATGATGCTAGAAAATTGTCCTCTGTATCAAAGCTGTTTTAAAAATAGCGAGACTTTGTGTTCTCGGCATCTGGTGGTGGCATACCACACACTGCAGCTAGATTGAAGCTGTATGTATCGGTATTGGGTTTTGATGTGTGCAGGGGTGAGTTATTGCCAGCCACCTATTCAGCCACATCTCTCTCTTCCTCACAGTCACAACTGACATTAACCATGCTGGTCTGTTTACGCTCGTTTCAGTGTATGGCCCACAGCGCTGCAACTAGTTTGAAAAATACTGACAAAATGTTCTGCGTCACGTTGACGTCTTCCGGTTTCGTTCCAAACTCTTGCTTTCAAGCAAACTGCAAGGTTTGAAATGGGCGTGGGTTCCTGGGACTGCACCTGCTCCTCCTCGGAAGGTTGTGTAGTGGTCCCGAGATTGCACCCAAAGCCTGAGCTTCACACCCAAAGCCACCTATACCTCCAAATTCCCACGGAAGGTAGTTTGCCTGGACTACCCAATCTTCTTGGCTCAACAGCCAACATTTTAACCACTCTTCCAACTTGCATTTGAAGAGAACTTCTAGAGATGGGATTAGTCCCAAGCTGGAATGAAATACATTTCCAGTTTCTCTGTAAGACAGAATGCTATTCTCTGCCTGGCTCTGAGAGGATGATTGTGGGTGAGCCGGTACAACCCTCCCATTCTTCTCCAGCTGCTTGTGCCAAGGGCAGAGTACTGCGGGGGTTATTCACACAGCGCGCTCCGGAGCATCTCCCTGCACACAGGCTGGAGAGACAGGAGCATGGGTGGTTATTCCAATATGTCCAGGCAGTCTCTCCTGTCTTTTGGAAGAAGAATCATGCCAGGATCTGCACAGTCTGACAACCGCCTCCATGCTGTGTACAAACAAGGTCCCCCTGGTTGTAAATTGGGTGGGATCCGGGCTGTGTGCAGATGTAGACGGCTAATGGATCAGCTGCACATTAAAAAAACCCCAATCCCAGATCCCTTATGCTGGAAAGGCATAAGGAAAGGCTTGTGAACCCTCATTCAGCCCTCTTCTAATCTTCAATTACAAGCTCACGTACTGTATTTTCCATGGGACCCTGCCTCATTCAGTTCACGGAATAGATGGTGTTCGCTTAATGAGCAGCTATTCAATATTTTATTTTCTTCTCACTCAGTGTGTTGCCCTAGGCATGATTTACTACATGTAATTCAAACCTAGCTGTGCAGCCAAAATTATTAATTTCAGCCTAGCTTTTTGTCCTTTGGTACTCATCCTCACAGCTCTCCTGAGTGCTACAAAACAGTAAATATTGTATTTTCATAATACCACAGTGAGGGTGTTTTCACAATACCTCAGTGTAACTAAATGGGGAGGAAGGGTGGCATTATCCTCCGTATTTCACAGGTGTGTAGAAAAGGCAGAGAGAGAGAGAGACACTGAAGTCCAAAGAATCAAAAATTTGGGGCACTCCCTTGGCAATCTGAGTCCGAACTTTTGAAACGTCTTCATATAATGAAGAATATTCATCTACTGAGCATTCAAAGCAGGATTCCCATCGAGTCAACCTGCATCCATCAGTGCTCGGGGACAAAGAAGACCGTCTAATCTGAGGACTAGTCCCCTCCTATCACAGGCAGCTCTTTAATAATCTTATCAAATTGGACTGAATAGGAATTGGGTTTCGTGTGTTCCTATTAAAAAGCCGAGAACTCGCTCCTCTGATAGTTAGAAACCATTTTCTAATTTCCAGCCTAAATTTATTCATAGCCAGATCACACTCATTTGTTCTTATGCCAACATTGTCCTTCACCTTAAATAGTTCCTCTTCCTCTCTGGCATTTGCCTCTGCTGATAAATTTAGATCAAGCAATCAGACTTTTTTCCCTCTCGGCATTTGTCTCGAGGAGCTAAATGAGCTACGCTCCCTAAGCTGTCTCTCTCAAATTAAGCTGCCAGGTCCCCTGCTCATCTGAGGAACCGCCTTCCGTACCTGCTCTGGTTTGTGCTTATCTGCTCTGAGCGTGGCTGACGGGCCTGGTACGCAGCGCCAGCCCAGCCTGCCTTTGCCCACAGGAGGCTCAAGCGGTGAAACGGTGACTGGTGGTAGCTGGAGGAGTTACAAATCCTTTCCTATCTGTTTTTGGAAATGGTGTGTCTTAGAATCAGCCTAGGGCTTCCACAGCTACATCCCATCCGCAGCACCCCAATGACTGCAGTCTACCAGCACATCCCAGTTTTGCTCCTTTTTGGTTTCAGCAGAAATTCTCAGCATCGGTTGAAAAAATACATCTGTTGTACCACTGATTTTCACCTTGCTCCTCTCCTTCCAGTCCTCTGGATCATCTCTGTGTGTATATATTTACATCACTGAGTGTATATATGCACCCATAAGCATATATGAAGTAGCTTTTTGAATGTGTCTGCTCCCAAGATCAAGTTTTAAAAACTCACCAGAAAAAAAACAAAACCAAAAACAAACAACAAACAGAGCCATTGTTAGGAAAACACACAGGTCAGATAGGAAAGCTCAGAATATTAGACACTCTGATTTGACACCTTTTGAAAAATTTCTGTACTCAGTGACTGTCAAATATTGGTCACCTGTCTGACATGAAATAAATTGTATTCAGGTTTCTGAGAAGACTGCACTCATCATTAAAGTGAGATCACTTCAGTTATGACTTATATATGCACCTTTGGGGGATTCATGTGTTTAAGGTGTGATTTGATGTATGCTAGGCTATTTGTAGTCATCTTTTCTCAGTAAAGCTTCTATCCTACATTCACATATTAAAATACCTGATAAATGATGACCAGACAAATGGAACATTGGAACTGAACTGGAGAAACACAATACAAATTTGATAGCGAAAGAGAAAGCCTAGGCAAGAAACCCAAGGAAGGAGAATAAAAGCAAGGTAGTGAGTGTGTGACACCATGACTTAGCTGAAATAAATCCTCCTCTGTTAGCACAGACTGCTTGCTTTTCTGGCTGAAAATTCTGCATATTTCAGGCAGAACACGGCACAGAGGAGGAGGCCCCCTTCCCAGGGGCTGAGGGCAGAACTACGCAAGAGATGCAGTTTGGGGACCCACCCAATACCCATCATTGCCACCAGACCACAATCTAAGCTCAGTGGAGTGGCCCTGGCAGGTGGTGGTAGTCCCCACTGGGCAGCTGATGACAAAAGACCAACAGTCCTGTGACCGTGTCAGATGTTATGTTGCCATTCTCTCTACAGATAGCCCCAGCCATGCTCAGGAGGGAACAGAGGCACTACAGCAGCTTCTTACCCTTACTGTCATGAGCTTCCTTCAGTCTGGTAAGTTTAATACAGCACTGACTGGCAGTTCCCATGAAAACTGATTGGCCACAAAGCCATTCAGGAATCCATGGCAGAAGATCCTGGCTCCGCTGCTGTGCCACCTGTAGTCTTCCACGTGAACAGGAGGATGCGGGTCTCCTCCCAGGAGGACGCGGGTCTCCTCCCAGGAGGACCAAGTGGCACGCTAGCTCCTCAANCTGTAGTCTTCCACGTGAACAGGAGGATGCAGGTCTCCTCCCAGGAGGACCAAGTGGTACGCTAGCTCCTCAGGTGACAACTCAGGACTTCTTAATTGTCAATGAGAGCTGTGTACCCAAGTTTATGTCCTGTAGGCTTTGAAAAATCCATGCATAGGGCTGCAAGTGGGTAGGGGAGTGCATAAGTGTCTGAAGTCATGTCAAGTGACCCAGAGGTGTATACTGTCAGAGTCAGGCCACTCTGTGGATGCTCTTGGGTGTATATTGCCTACAGAAGGACCCAGAGACTGTTGTAAGCAACGGGAACCTTCCAATTCAACAAATTACAGCGATTTCAGAATAACTGAGAGGGACCCTCCAAAGTATAGGATGGGTCAGATTTGAGCTGGGACAATCCAACAAGACACTGAATAAATGCTATGCCTCTATGACCTCAGTGGGGCTCAGTCCAGCTACATAGAAAAACTTGCAAAATTCCCTCTGGAGAGTCAAAACTTAAATATATGGAGACATAAAGCAAATAAGGGGGAATTATAGACTCATAGAATGCATTGGGTTGGAAAGAACCTTTAAAAGCCACTGAATCCAACACCCCCTGAAGTGAGCAGGGACACCTTCAACTAGATTAAGACTTGTCCAACCTGACCTTGAATTTTTCCAGGGATGACGCTTCTACTACCTGTCTGGGAAACTCTTGTTGTAAAAAATTTCCTTCTAATTTATTCTAAATCTACCGTCTTTTAGTTTAAAACCATTATCCCTTCTCCTGTCACAACAGGCCCTGCTAAAAAGATTGTCCCCATCTCTCTTATAGACCCCTTTGAAGTACTGAAAGGCCACAATAAGGTGTCCCCAGAGCCTTCTCTTCTCCAGGCTGAACAACCCCAACCACTATCACATGTACCTGGGAAAACAGAGGAGGAGGCTCTTGCTCTAACGCAGGGGATGAAAAGTAGCAGTCATCAGAGAAGCTCGGGTGGAGCAGAGGGCAGGTACAAGCATGTAGGAGTTGATGAGAGAAGAGGCACGGGAAGCAGTGGTGTTACTGCAGGCACTGGGCATAAGATATGGCACGACCTGCACTGGAGCAGGGTATTGGAGAAGGAGGACCCTCAGTTTACGGGTCCTGCACTGCTACCTGCTCTGGAGAACTGGCCTGGTCCTCAGTTACCTAGCCGAGTTTATTGTGGTACCTTTCCATGCACAAACAGAACAGATCCATCTATTTCCTTTAAAGGAGGCAGTTTTGCCTACACAAAGGTTTGCACCAGTTTCACCAGATCTCTTTGTTCAAACATTTTAGTTAAACTGCTGCTGCTGCACTGACAAGATCTGAGGAGATAAGGAGGGAAAACGTCTGGCCTTGTGTTATTCCAGTGTGTCTGACAGGAACATATTTAGTGTCTTTCCAGTGAATGACACCTATTTTGGTGGCAGAGAAAAACAACTGTCTGACAAAGTCACACTTCCTATGCCCCTTATTCTTCCTTGGGAAGTACCTTCAGCTGTGAATACATATAGATACTCTAATGACAGTCAGCTGTCACGTCTGTAAATATACATTTACCTCCCATTAAGGGCTATTTGCCCCTTTTTGTGACCTTTCACCAGCTTTCCATACCCTGGCCATGTGGCACAGATGGTATAATCCTGTCAGGCTAAGGCAGGTGACAGTGCTGCTCAGTGTTTAGTAATCAGTGACTGTAATTAGCCAGACTGGACGCAGGCTCAGATAATAGGGCAGTCAACCAGCTGCCAGTTACGAGGCTTTCCTGTGGACTACAGGAGGTGGAAGAGGGAGCAATATAAAGAGATTGTGCATTTTTCCAGCACACTTTATACAGAACCTCTGATAACATTGTATATGGTATTTGTCAATAAAAAAAAAAAATTAAAATCCTTTTTGTTGCAGAGTGACCTATAAAGTGTGTTTCACACCACATGGACATACAGGGGCTTTCACATACGTGGACTTTTGGTTGGTTGTTAAACCTGACAGAGGTGTTTGGAGATTGTTTAGCAGTGTCAAAGCTTTTTTCTATTTGCAGACTACCTTGTCAGGCTTTCCTGACACCAATATATTTACAAGCACACAAACCGTGTGGATGAAGTGCTCTGGATTCATGATCTCTAAACCAACTCCTCTAATGCAAGACATTGCTCTACTAAGCTACAAGTTGTCTGCAGAGAGCAGGATTTAGACAAAATTAAACTTAGTTGTAGTGAAAGTAAAGAAAAACCTACATTAATTTTAATTAAAGAGTTGTTAAAAAATATGATGGAGGTATTGGAATTACTGGCATTAAGAAGGTATTGGAAGAAATATCTTTACTGATTTTAGTTCTTTTTAGGAAGTTAGTTGATCGTCCTTATTTCTGATCTTGTGTTAAAGTACACATTTAGATGATGATATGTAAGCTTCACACACTGTATTTAAGAGAAGTAGGCAGTGGGATGAACTGACCATATTTTCATGTGAGAGATGACTCACGGTCTCCTGGATGGTAGAAAATTCTCCATGCTGATCAGATGCTCATGCTTACAATTTGTTCGGGTGAAGGAGGTTTTATTACCAAAGACGCAACCAGCCATCTCTCACGGAGGAAGGGCTGGCATTCACTGCCTCAGAAGCCTTTTTTTCCCTCTACTTCAATATTTCTTTCCTATTTTTAAACATGTGTCTGTTATTACAAAGACACTAATAATGAAAGATATTTAATTAAAAAAACCCCAAATGCACACACCGCAATGAGTCAACTTCTCGCTGTCTTTTATTACGTATATTCCAACAGCTTTTCTCCCTCTTCCTCTCCAAAATTATGCTATTTATCTGTACAGAGCAGATACCTTAATCTTTTGGGGGGG